>JAVSBS010018520.1:67079-113157 GCA_033124195.1 Coracias cyanogaster | reverse complement strand
GTCACCATCCCTGGAGGTGTTTAAAGAACGAATAGATGCGGTGCTTGAGGATCTGGTGTAGTGGTTAGAGAGATGCTGGGACAAAGGTTGGACTTGGTGACCCTGGAGGTCCTTTCCAACCATAATGATTCTGTGTGATTTGAACAGAGCCTGCCCAGCCTCACGGCACGAGTGACCCTTCTACCCAAGCGTGTTAGATGGCCAGGCACGGGGGACCTTTGTGTGGTCCTTGGCTGCCTCCGGGGTCTCTTCACGGCAGCCCCACCATACAGCACACAACCACCGGGATCCACTGGAATCACAGGACAAAACCAGGAGACTTGAGTTAGGGACCTGAATCAAGTTTCTATCTTAGAACCTTTCATTTCTAGCTCCACTTGTAAAGAGCGGTAGAAGGTGCTGTTATTTTTGGAAGGGACTTTGCTTGTGCAGAAGTGCTTGTTGGGAGCTGAAATACAACTGTCCCTTCTTTCAGCTGGAGACATTTCCATATAAAAGCTTCTTTAACTTGTTGCTGTATTGTAAATTTATTTTGGGGGTTTTCATATTGAAGTCTGCCCAGCGTGTACTATTAGGGAGAGTGAAATTACATGAATGTGAAATGGAGGAGTTTAAATATTTAAAGGGCACTAAATGAATTAGGTTTCATTCTCCCACTGAAGGAACCGATCTGTGTTTCTCCCCAGCATTTTATGCCACACATACATTATCACTTCAGCCTATGGATGCATAATGCATTCAGGCACTATTTCCAGTTTCTCCTTTTCTTCAGCCTGCAGTGTCTCGCTTAGCTAAAAATCAATTTGTTATTACACGAATTCCTGCAGGACATAAAGCTGTCTGTGTAACTAGCCCAATTAATTAATATTTTTGCACTGTACTTTAATCAAACATAATAGCCAAGCAGTTAAATATGACCGCTCATCAGTATTTTTCAGTGGAGCTTATTTTTTGTGATTAAATTATTATCGCAATCTATCCGTGTGCCATTCCACTATGTTCACGTTGAGATGAAGTGTTCTCAGCAGCGACAGAGAAGAGCGGTGGGGGAGGTGGGAGTGGTGAGGCGATGGCGAGTCTGCCCAGGGCTTTCCAAGGAACCAACAGATGAGCCTGAACCTGCCTCTGAGCATTTTGGTTCCATTTGGCTGTCCACCTCCTTATAGCAGATCACTAGGGCTGTGTCCTGGGGTCACTTTAAAGCCATCTGAAGCATGGTTTGCTCCCTTTCAGGACTGGTGGAGGCACCTGGGCCCTCCCCATTCTATGATTGACTCCAGTTTGCCACAGTGCTCAAAGGGGCATCACCCAGATGGAGGCTGTGGCAAAGCAAGCCATCCAAGCCCTCAGCTCTTCCCGTTCCTCCTTGTCTCTTCTCACCCTTGAGATCAGGGCGAGTTTCCATAGGCATAACTCTACTAGTACTGTGCAAGCAGAGAAATAGGAAGAGTTGATCGTACCAAGCTGGTTATTTTCCTGTCCCTGGTGGATTAGAGACACACAGACATAGTAACGTGTTCTATAAAAATAACGCGTCTAGCTTTTATTGTGCGTTCTCCTGCGAGATAAGACAAGGAGCTGGAAAATACATTCTTTGGGAAGGATTCTCTGTTACATCTCAAGGCCAGGAGAGAGCGGGGCCAAGGGCTCTATGTGGTGGTGGATGCTGTCGGTTGCTTGAAACAACGGCAAAGCTGAATATAGGAACGAGCTCCTGGAGGTTACCACAGTAGCAGTTTGCACTTTAACTACGACTCTTAATATCTGTCCCAAATACCTTGAGTGCTTTTTGGGTGTGCTAAACCCAGAGGCATGGGAGTGTGTGTGGCCAGTCAGAGAACTGCAGAAAATCGGGGCTACAGAGAGTCCTGGGAGCCTTGGAGCCTTGACAGTTCACCAGCTATTCTAACTCAAGGGCTATCTGGACTTCTTAAAAAATATAAAGACTGTCTTGACTGGCTTTGTCACAGTTGTTTATTGTTTTTAGACTAGACTACAAATATTTATGGATTGCCATTTATTTGCATGCATCTACCAGAGGTTTTACAATTGCTTTTTCCTACAGCTCCCAGCGCTCCTGAGAGACGGACTAAGTTTAGACTGAAGGATTTCTGTGGTGATAGTCTTTGTTTTCTTATAGTCCTACTTTCTCTTTTCTCCTGTTCTCTATCTTTTTTTCTGCGATTTTAGGAGTAGAGAAAGATAGGGACTGGGTTAAAAAAAAAAAAAAAGGGATAAAGAAAGAAGGAAGTTATGCCTAGCCTAGTAACTGCATAAAAAGGAAAAATCCAGTTCAAATCCTCAGTGTGTCCAATGTCTCAACTTTCTTTTTGGAAACAAAAAGAAGTTTTGACTTTCAGGAAATCTGGGTTCGTTGTATTGGAACTTTGACTGAAAAAAATTCTGTTAAGCATAACTTTTGTGTCAGACCCTCTGCTGAAAAGTTCTCAAATGAAAAAATAATGGAATGGTGAAGGATTCACCTGCTGCTTCCCCAGCACCACTTGGTGCACGGAGGTTCCACGGCCCACGCGTTGATCCCAGGCACTCTGGGTTAGCAATTCAGATCATGGCTGCTCCTCACGCCCTTTGCTAACACAGTTATGGTTCTTGCATTAATTACAAAAGTGGCCTTTTTACTTTCTCCAGAAGTCCCGTCACTGTGCAAATGCAGCCTGAGGGATATTTCTTTTCCTCTCCCAGCAAAGATTGCATAAGGATTGCTAGCACGTGGATCCAGTGCGTGGTGTGCGGCAGCCAAATAATCATGGATTTAAGAGTCCCTCAGCACTCATTCACACGCCAGACCGTAACCGCTCTGATTTTCCCCTTTCAGCAGCTGCAATACCCAGGCACAATGGGGTGAGTTAAGGTTAAGGATGTCGTTTCAGCTTTAACTTGGAATGTCCTCGCTTTGATGGCCCCAAGCCAAATCCTTAACATTATTTTAATGTCGTTTTTCTTCTTCGTTTTATGTTTGCATACATTTAAAAACAGAGCAGGGGTTACTTATGTCACAGCTGTGCATACTTTCTAAGGCCGATGGATAAATAAAGGCTTTATGCTCCAAGAGGAAATGTTTTGTAGGACCCAAAATATGAGTTGGTTGAGAGTTTGCTTGGTGGATGAGATTGGCAGCCGGTGCAAAGAGATGTGTCTCCCTTGATTTTGATGGAATCGGGCTGATTTATCTCTGCCGAGGATCTGGCCCTATGTTCCCATCTCAGCTCAGAACTTTCTTCTGGCTACTTGACACATATTTTTGTTTGTATAGAATTATCTCTCTCTTCCCACCCATTTCCTATATCCTGTCTTTCCAGATTTAGGATTTAATTTTGCACAGACTGAATCTATTTATCTGATTTTTTTTTCTAAAGGCAAATATATATATATATATTTTTTTTTTTAAGCCAAGCAAGTGCTGCGTGTTCAGTGTTGGTACCCAGGTGGCTTGGTTGAAATCTCAGCTGAGTGAAGACTTTTCAATTTGTTTTCTGGTGTCTTCCTCAGCAACTTGACTAATTCTTCCTTTCTGATCAGGATTAATGGTGTGCTAAAAGGTGTTTTAGTCTGTTTTTCTGGTGCTGAAGCATTGAGCCAGTATCTATAGTATGAAGCGTCAACGTACAAAAATGCTTTAGGAGAACCTTTGAAACAAATTTCTTAGGCAAATAGTAGTGAAAAGTATTGGTTTGGGTTTTTTTGAGGTCTTTTTGTTTGTTTCCTTTGTAACAGAATGGAAATTTTTAGGATTTATATCTTTTTTTTTTTTCCTGATTGCCCTGTATTTATCCTGGGTGAAAGTTTCAACTTCTTGATTTCCTTAGAATAATAAAGTCTTTTAAAAGCTGGAAGCCATTTTTTCTGCCAAAACACCGTGGGGTTTTAGTGGAGGAAGGTCACAGGAACCCAACGACTACAACTTTAATGAGATACACGAAGTTGCAATGGCAAAAATAAATGATAGCAATGCTAGCTGAGACTAGTGCTTTGTGTACCTAGATAAAAATTCAGAGAGATCAGTGGAGGGTTTCCACTGACCTTAATAAGCTTCCGGTCAAGCCTTAGGCTTGTAAGATGAAATTTATTTCTTTGGCACCCTTCTCGACACTGTGAAGCCATCTCATAAGCTTAGAAGCTCAGGAACAACACGTATCCCGCTGGATTGCCACCCGCTCTGGTTTCCTGCGGCTCCCTCCGGAGCAGCAGGAGCTTTGAACGTGATGCTCACTTACAGATGCACAGCGCGAGTTCCATCCCAGAGCTCCTGCCTGTGCTTCCTCCCCTCCGGGGCCGAGGAGGATGAAACATTCATGGGTCTCCAGCCCCTGGGCGCAGCTAGCTGAAAACTGTGGTTTTTTAACGCAGTCACGCTATCCCTGCCGTGCGCGGCCTTTTCAGGCGAGCACGAATGCTCAACCCAAAGATATAATTGCGGCGTTTATGGTCAATGTAATATTGAGTTGACTCTCCTGGCAAATGGATGTCAGAAGCGTTCTCCTTCCTCTCGGTGCTCCTGCAGACTCTGCTGCGTTCCTGGGGGGGAAAAAAACGTTGCATTCTCGGTTCTTTAGAAATCTCTATTCTTATTAAAAATACATATTCTGTATTTGTGAAAGGAAGAAAAGGAGAAAGAGAGCACAAAGCAGCAAGAGAGAGAAGTCCCGTTCTGAGCACCGGGAGGGTTTGTTCCTCTGGGTGTTCTGCTCGCAGTGCGCTCTGAGGAGAGGGGGTATATGAGGTAAAGCTTCAAGGGGCAGCTTCCTGCTTTGTTGGAAAGAAGCAGAAAGACACTTTTGGATTCTGTCAAGCCGTATGTCTTTTCTCTAATTTTTTTTTTTTTCCCTCCTCCTTGCCTGAACTGCTGCATATTGCTCAAACATAAACAGTGTCCAAGGAGCTCCCCGGAGCAGGCGCAGCGCGGTGGGGCTGGAGGGACAGACCACTGCCCGTCAGCCTTGTCTCCTCCAGTGAAGCCTGTTGTGTTTGCACGGCACGGGAGGGAGTTGTCAGTTAAAAAGTCTGCGAGCTTGTGCCCTGTTTTGATGAGCGATGGCCCCGTGGAAGGCCGAGGAGCCAGCGGGGTGGGTGTGTGCTCATCCATTGATGTGCAAGAGCAGTTGAGTCCTGCTGCCCTGGTTCTCTAGTGCTCCAGGGTCTTTGTGAGGCAACCAGCAATTAAGACAGTAACTTTTTCTTCATGGGCTTTAGTGAAAGGCACCAAAACTTATGAACTATCTTGAGTGCTGGACTATGTGCTGACATGTGAAACTCTTTATTCTGGAGGATGCTGACCTGAGGCTCATGTTCGCTCTGGCAGACAGACTGAAACATCATTGCTGCTTAGTGTACGCGTTTGTCATGTGTGATCCTCCCAATCGCCACCGAGTAATTTGTGTCTTGTGAAACAGCCACAGCTTTCATTGTCCTGACCCACCAAACGGCTTCAGAGGTGTGTGAGAGCTGGGTGTAGATCCTTGTCATTCTACACGTAGATGCACGTTTGTGTCTGGCCGCGTAGGTTAATTCTTACCTCTCGTGCACCCACTTGTGAGGCTGCTTCGGTTCCTTCCAGCAGCGATCGCAGGTTGTGCGTGGATCTGCGTGTCACGCTTGCAGCTACAAACGAGGAGGGGGCAGAGCAGGTAAAGCAGAACAACCCCGAATTAGCATCGTGAAATCTCTACAAAGTTTTGTACTTTCATTTCAAGGAGTTGAGGCTGCAGTTCTTTCCAATGAAAGCGTTCAGCAGAGTCAACAATTTTCCACAAAATGAAAAAAAAAAAGTGTTTGGAAAAGCATTTTCCCCAGAATAAAACTGTTTAATCTGAAAAATAATGTCAGTCCTCTCTGGTATGATACGAACTTCACTCTGCAATAACCTGTAGTAACCGAAGTAGACTTGGAACTGAAAATTATTAGTCTTCTTTGAAAATACTGTGTCCTTGTTGAAAAATAAACAAATAGGGTGTACAGGTGCAGGCAGCAAAAGGCCAGTATCTTTGTGCAGGAATTTTTAAAAACCCCCATCTACAGCAGGGGTTTTTACACCAGCCTCGCAGGATGCAAATTGTTACTTTTATCTTTTTTTAGAGCCTTGATCTTTAGCCTTAATAAAAAAGCCATCAGCGATGTGAGAATGTGAATTAAAAAAGCCATCGGTGATGTGAGAATGCTGCTTTTGAAATAGTGGGATCCAGTACCAAAATTTGTCATTGCATCTTAATTTAGGAGGTGACTTTTGCTGCTAGAACTGACTGATTTTTTCCGTGGCACATGGTTTGTGGGGGTGGGAAGGAGTATGTTACAGACGTCGTCTGGTGAAATTGTTGCTTCTCTTAGGCGAAAGAAATTCATCCTCATTTACTGAATCCCACAGCAATTCTCTTTCTCAAACAGCCACACTCGCAATGGATGCAATTTTAGCTGGTCGTAGAAATGGAAACTATGTCCAAAAGCCTGAAGCTATAACTGAAAGGAAAACTAAAAGCATGGGTTATTTGGCTAAACAAATACCCTTCAGCAGAGCAGAGCAGCGGAGCCGCGTTTTCTGTGGGATAGAGAAGTTTCACTCGGGTAGCTCATGGAGCAGAGGTGTTTGTGGTAGGTGGATGCACAGGACTGAGTCCTGTCCTCAAGCGAACTAAAAAGTCCAAAATCAATCTTCAGTGTCGTCCGTAACTTGAGGAAGCGGGACCAGGGTCACATGGCACGTACTTTAAACAGGGTCATTTAAAATGTCAGTTCTAGTTGCAGTTCTTAGAGGCTGCTGAACTGTGTCGTGAATTATGCCCAAGCCTGAACAAATACTGGGACAGAATAATATGAATATTTCTAAACATGAAGAAGTGTTATTATTCTCTTAAATGGCAGTAAACAGATGGTGTAGTTACTGTGGCAATACCTTTTTTTTTTTCTTGTTGTGGTGGAATGTACTGATCATGTGCTACACTAGTCAAGTCAACCCTTTCACAGACGGAAATTGTGGCTATGGAGGGGATACTTGACTTGATTGACTAAATAACACCAGCAAACTTGCTGTCATTGTAGTCCTGATGAAAACCTCAAAATCTTCCAAAAAGGGAGGCTGACAGACTCGCCCAGAGCTCCATCCATTTGCATCAGCCGCTGAAATGTATCGGAGTCAGAAGTTCAGTGGATAGAGAAATGACTCACTTCTTTTTCTAACAATAAAGTCATTCAGCCAAAGTGGAGACAAGTCATATCTGATATCATATTTTTATATCCTTTTTGCTTATTATAATTTATTTTCTTCAGATTGATATTGCACAGAGAAATATGATGCATTGTTCTGAAATTAAATTTGAATCTGTATCAAGGCAATTTAATCCCACTTGGAGTTGGTGGATAAAGAAGCAAAGCATAACCTTCGATAATTCCCTTGCTCGTAGTTGGCTTTTTCTCATCCACAACAATTTAAACCAAAATCACTTTCTCTAATGAGAGACTATAAATTACTCCTTTAATGAGACACGTGAAGTTTGAAGAGTTGAATTCCCACGTTCCTCTTATCTGTAAGCCTGGGTACCCCAAGGGATGGGGAAAGATCCGTAGTGCTGAATTTCTGCGTTATAACATCGCTCAGTATTAAGATGATTATTACGCTATCATTAAGTCCCAAAAGGGAATCTGGACCTCACTATGCTGAGTATTGTTTCCATCTAATGTGAGAGTCTTAAAATGCTTAGAATTGAAACAAGAATTGGGAGGGGAGCTCGGATCTGCCCAAAACCAAAGAGCAATGTGGTGACATAGTTTCTCACAGTTTCTCCTACGCTGTTCCTGCAAGTGCACTCTGCTTTGTGTTTCAGTAACTCGTTTTTCATAGAGATACTGGCGTTTGCATGCTCTCCAAATAGTACTTTTCTGCAAGAAAGGTTCACTTATTTCCTTAGATGATGGCCAGGTTGTAATGTGGTATAAAGAAGCTAGGAACAAAAAACCAGAAGTGATCATTGTGAAGTCAGCTCCGTGGGTCTTCTGTAGCGTGGGCTGTAGTAGCTCAGCTCCACAAATTGAATCCCTTCTCCTCAGGAACAAGTCTTGGGTATCAGGAGTCCTGCTTTGATTTACAGGTTGGTGGGAGTGGAGAATCCAGTATGGCCTTTAGGCAGTTATCCTCATGGTTAAGTGTCCATAATAGCAAAACCAACCCTACTTCTTCCGTTGAGGTGTGTTCAGCGTGTGCTTCTAGGTGCTGGTAGGTCTAGTTCATGGTCCCCAAGCATTGCAAATGTTTTGTGCCCATGTGTAAAGCTGGAATCACAGAATAGTAGGGGTTGGAATGGATCTCTGGAGATCATCTTGTCCACTCCCCTGCTAACGCAGATTCACCTAAAGCAAGTTGCAGAGGAATGTGTCCAGGCAGGTTTTGAAAGCCTCCAGAGAAGAAGACTCCACAACTTCTCTTGGCAGCCTGTTCCAGTGCTCCGTCACCCTCATGGTAACGAAGTTCCTCCTCATGTTGAGATGGAACTTCCTGTGGTCCAGTTTGCGCCTCTTTCACCTCATGCTATCACTGGGCATTACTGAAAAGAGGCTGGCCCCATCTTCCCGACACCCACCCTTCAAATATATATAAACATGGTCAGATCCCTCCTCTCCTGGCTAAACAGCCCCAGGGCTCTCAGCCCTTCTCATAAGGGAGGTGTTCGAGTTCCTTAATCATCCTCCTAGCCCTCCATTGGACTCTCTCCAGTATTTCCCTGTCCCTCTTGAAGTGGGGAGCCCAGAACTGGACACAATGAGCGGGAGTACAGTGGTGGGGAGCAATCTAGTCTGCGCGTCCTTAGGCTCCACATCGTGGCTGTGAACTTCTGCTGCTTGTGAGGCCACGGCGAGTTTCTCTTTTCTTGCCCTTACTCTGCAGCAGTGCATGAGATAGCTGGAGGGGCCTGTTAGCGGCGTCACCGCTGTGCTGACAGTGCCGCGCTCCTCCCTGGGGCACTGTGCTTGCTTCAGAGGTTTTTGGAAGTCCACTCAGATGGTGCTGGCCAGGGAAAGGGCCGAGGTTGTGGGTGGTGGCACATGGCCGCGCTGTGGGGTTAGCACCAGTGAGGCATGGACGGCGTTTGAACCAAAGGTCATTCTCCAGAGGCCCTTCAAAGAGGGGCCATGTAGCACTTAGGGCCCAAGAGGCTTTTGCATCTATAAGGCACCACTATTTATGCACAATTATATTTTTATATATACATTTGCATACTAAATACGTAGCACTCAATATATTGATAATGCAGATGCTGCACTGGATGCCCCAACAGATTCTTTCCCGATGTTCTTCAATCGTAAGCGATGTGATCAGCGTAGGATCGCTAGTGTGATTGCTAGCTTATTCTTCTTTCCTGAGGAAAGGCGGTTTCATTTCTTCTCCATGAGGTGTCCGGTTGCTGGTCCGATGGCAATACAATTTCAGGTAGAAGCACATCTATAAAGCAGCGTGTGTTCTCGTGTGCTGTTTCTGGTTGGAGTCACATCTATTACTGGTCCTTTGCCTCTGCCAAGAGCAGCCCAAGGCAGAGCTGTCTCAGCAGACTTTATGGATGTGTCTTCTTTTCAGAAGATGTGTTCTTTGCGATGTGGATTTTCATTTATTATGTATTTATACAGCACTTAGCATCATGAGAGTCCTGATCCGATTGATTTCTAGCACTTGGGCAAAAGCAATGTTATGCAATCGCGATCGTTGTCCCCTGTTGCCTTTCAGACGCTGCAGAATTTAAGCAGGCTACATTCTTAAAAGAGGGCTAATTAAGTAGAGTTGTTCTGCACAGAGAACCAGTGTTTCTCAAATGCTTTCAAAACCGTAAAACAATCCGTGAGTAGCCAACAAAAAAGTATGTTAACAATGGCCAAATCAAACAGTGATTCAGAATTTGAATTAAAGGTCATAAAAACCCTGTATGCATTAATCATGGAGCTCTGGTATGAATATTAATAGCAGCTGAGAGTTGTGGAATAGATCTTTTAGCTTAATTTTAAGCATTAATTAAACATTTATTAAAACTTCACTCTATAAATACTTTATAGCTGAAAAGCTGTAAAAGGGCAAGGCTGGACGAAAGCTGGGCTATTAGTGCCTGTTCTGTTGAGTTGGATGTATCACCAGTAGGACTGAAATTGGTGTGAAAGTACGATTTAGGAAACCATATTTGCAATATCTCAGAGCTATATATCTTGTAGTAAGCTCCTTGCAATACCACACTTTAAGATCTTTGTGAGAAGGTTAAATTTTCAAAGTACTACAGTTATCTAAATGATTTCTGCACTAAGGCTATATCCGGACATTCTCTTTCTGCCCTAACCCAGCTCTCAAGAAATTCTTTGTGGGCAAGATCTGGTGCATGAGATGGACGCTTCTCCGAATGGATGGCTTAATAGCCAATTTGGTTCTCGCCTTTAAATCTGTGAAAAATCCAAGAGAAACGCCAAAAAATGAGTCAAACATGTCAAGTGTTTACATTTATGGATCTGCTGAAAATACAACTTTAAGTGGTTTTGCAGACACTGAACATTTTTCTGTCTGCAGAAATAGAAGCCTAAACTCTTCTTTACTTGGCACCTTAGTGTTTCTCCAGATCGTTGTTTCTTTCTCCTTCTCCTGTTCATTGTTATTACAAATAATTGGCTTGATCTTGATATTACGGTTACATGTTGATCTCTCAGAAAGAGGGATAATAGCTAGTTAGATGAGCTTGGGGAATAGATGGAAATGACCTGTGAAGTTAAAGAAAATTTAACCTGGGGGTACAAAGCAGTTTTAAGTGACTGGTAGAAAATATTGCGAAGGGAGCTGGGAGCCCCGTGGTGCTTCTCAGTGCCTTCTGAACTGCCAGACCGTTACAGCCACCCCGATACTGGTATTTGTAATTCCTAACAAATGGGGCTCCAGTGTTGAATTGAGGCGCCGGGTATTTGCCTACTAAAAGCAGTGGGTATATAAATGTTAAATGGGAAGGAACGGTACATGTCGGCAGGCAGCAAATGCCCTTTTCTAGTAATGACACTTATCTCCATAACGGTCAGATGAAATGACCTAATATTCTTTTTTTTTCCCCTGAATTCCCACACCATTCACTGACACATTGTAGGGTTCTTGCAGTAGCGTTTCCTAATGAGCTGTGAGAATGCAGAGGGTGCAAGTGCTTCTTAGCTGACCTTCTTGGCCTGAATTCATGTTAGCTGGAGATGCTGTAGAGGCCAGGCTGCTGTTTAATTTCAGGAACTGCTCAATACCAGTTTTAGTAATTCACTGCTGTGAAAAGATGATTTAGCGTTTCAGATAAAAACACCTTGTATTTAAAATGCCCCAGATGCCTCTTTTTGGACAGTATGTGATTCCAGGGCTCAAGAGCTTGCTTTAGGAAGCAAGGGATTTGTCCGTGAGGAATTACATGCCCCAAAGACCTTATTTCATCTTTCAAAGCTCAGCTCAAACATCTGTTGGCATATGTATGTATCCAGGAGGAAATGTGTGTTGTTTTGCCGAGCTTGTGCGTGACCCTGAACCACGGCTGGTGGAGAACTTGGGTGGGAGGTGTTTGCAGAATGAGCTGTGGACAGGATGATGGGAGCAGGAGTCAACGGAGAGTAGCAAGGCAGTCTTCCTTTGTCGTTCGATGCAATATCGACAGCACATGGTACTGTTGTTCAGGAGAGTTTTGAAGGTAGGAGTTACCTCGGGAACCTCTAAAATCAAAACTCTACTTTGGGGCTGCAAAAAGATCTTTACAAATGTTGAAGACTTAGTCCCAATGTACTGGTTAAATTCCAGAAGTCACAGATTGTATTTGTACCATGCCTCCTTTGTGCTATTTCCAGTGGATACGATAAAGTTCATCTATTTTGCTGTGCCTGAGGACCTGCTGCACTTGACCTTTGTGGTGACTACATTTTGATGTCAGACAAAGTGCTAAATGTGTTCCACTGGGGTCCTTCCAGATAAAAATGTCATGCAAATTTATTCTTTACATTAGATTTATTTATACCCCAGCTGACATGATAGTGGAGGAGAAATGGATCCTCAGGAGATGTAAATTGGTGAGTGCCCATTTCTGTCTGCCAAGAATCTGTCCAGGATGTCTTCAGTCATACTGCTCAAGTTGTAATCAGACAGAGGCATATCTCTGTCTCTCAAGGTCTCTTTGTCAAGCACTTGGTTCTTCACTTAAACCATCTTCTGATCCCAAAAGAGGCTTTTTTGCTGGCCTGAGAGACAATTACCTCTAAAATATCTCATTCTCAGTCTGCCCTTGCACGTTGTTCCTGTCCCCTGTGCTCCTGCTATTCTGTCACGTACAGAGCATGTTCTGTGGCGTGGGGGCTGAGACATCCTTGTTGTAGGAGACAGCCAGCCTGGCAACATCCAGCAGCAAAGCTCATTGCCATCCTCGCAGCACAGAAATAGGAGAAATTGGCATCATCAAGGGAAGAAGCTCTGTCTGTCTGTCTGTTTTGAACTTCCCTGACTGCCTCGTGCAGATCTTCAGGCCTGCAGAACATGCAGTCCCCTAAAATCCTTTAAGGAGTATTTGATTGATATTCAAATAGTGTAAACTAATAGCCTAACTTAATGCAAATAAAAATCTGCGAGAACTGAAAGGTCAGGTAGGCTGCAAAACTGAGCAGATGAAACTTATGAAGAGCTCTCCCTCTGCATAAAGAGGCAGAACTGGTTTGGAAAAAAGTCAGTACAATTATTAATATCCTCTTGACCAGGAATAATCTGGATTATTCCAAATTTCTGATGAGAAAGGCTCTGTTTCTTATAGATATTCTTTTATCCAGCAACAAAGAATTCTAAATTATATAATAGCTGAAGTTAGGCTAAATTTAGAGAAAGAAACATGAAGTAAAAGTGATCTAAAGCAAACCAGGATATCTTTAAAGTTTAAAAGCAGAGCGTTCCACTTCACCGGAACCATTTTTTCTCCCTTTCCTCATTAACTTTTTGCTCCATACAAAATTTCTGCAACTTCAACTTTTTCTTTGGTCTGATTTGGGCATGGAGGGGGGAAGGAGAATCTTCAAAGTCCTGAAAACCTTTTGTGCCCAGAGCTAACAGCAAGACAGAAATCCCTCTCAGTTACCTACTGCTGAAGGTACTCCAGAAAGGCTAGTCTACATCCACACAGAGGGAATTAACTTCCCTCTTACCCCTAATGCTTGCTTCATGGTCTGTATTTCTCACCACTGCTATTTTATTTGCATTTTAGCTAGATGAAGTACCGTTACAATTAGTTCTTAAGGCTTCCTGTGGAAGTTTCTTCATTCTGAGGTCAGTAAAAGCTTCACTTTGCTGAGAAGTGTCTGAGGAAATGGGAGCCAGCAAAGCAGGGAGCTTGTTAGCAGAGCTGGTCTGTGCTTTTGGATTGATTTTGTTTTCTCTAATGGCTTGATCATAACAGTTGCACTCTAATTTTTGTACAGGGTTGTGCACATTTCAGGCAATGTAAATATATACATTGGCATGCCTATTAGCTCTGCTGTTTAAGTTACGGATATTTGATAGTGTACAATAAAATCAAGTGGTCCTGTATACCATTTGTCATGCTGAGCTTGGACTCATCTCTTTGTACTCCCACTCCACCCTTTCCAACTTCATTATATTCCAAATGCTCCTCCTTGCTTGGAGCAAAATCAATCCTCGTTTTGCATTGGGTGGAAGAGGAGAAATGTGTGCTGGGATTTTTCTCAATGCACAGAGCTGCGTGCAGACTTAATACTTGCTTAAACGATAAGCGTGGGGCTTCCCGCGGGGGGGGGGAACATTGTAAGACAGCTGCGGTCATGGTCACGGCCTCAGCCCCCATGTTTTAAACTGCAGAAAGAAGTGGAAATATGAGAGGGCCCTTTCTACTTATCGGGAAAGAATACTACTGTGAATGCTGCTTCCCCCAGCCGCCATACGCTGCAGGCAAAATAGCAAGTCCCTCCAGCTCCGAGAAGTGATTTTTGTTTAATCATCCCTTCATTTCAAAACCTCGTTTTCTCCCTGCTAGCCCAGTCTGTGTTTCCCTTGCTAAGGGACTGGCTCGTGTCACTGTTAAATGCATCAGGCCTGTGGTGGCAGGGGATGGATGTTTCAAACTGGGGATGAAAGTCTCTAGGTGAAGTTTGGGGGATGGTATTTATACCCTCAGGACCTCAGAGAGGTTGAAAAATGTGGCTTTCTTGTTCCAGAGAGAGTCAGGTGCTGATTTACCCATATAAATTGCTACGGTGAGATGCCAGAGGTGAAGTAGAGATAGAAGAAGGCCCAGTGTAAATTTTAGAGGGCTGCACAGTCCCCAGGTTGTGTCGTGTCTTGCAGGAATACGTGCTCCACCGCTTACACTGTTCAGGGGAAAAAAATGCCCCAGAGACCTTTGCCCTGCCACGGTACTCCCAGTGTGGTAGGTTTTTGGGGTGTACATTGTTCTCAGGGGTGTCCTTGGCCCTCACCCCTTCTCTTCGCACAAGGACCAATGGCTCAGGCAAACCCTCAGAGTTTTACTCTGAAGCTCTTGAAATTATCCAGCATTGCCAAAAGAAAGGATTTGCTGACAGTCAGAATCCTATTGGCAAAACTAGGTGGATTTATGATCTTGGGTGGAAACCAGTTTGAACTATAATTTTACATGAATCCGATCCCTCTCCTGAGCCAGGCAAAACTCTGTGATTCTGGCTGATTTTTCACACTCAGCTTTTGAGCACTTCTGCTCACGTTTGAGCTGAAGATAAAACTCTGGGGCACACCAAAACTTCAGGCCCATGCAAAGGGATAGAACTCTGTTCCCTGCTGCTTGCTACCTCTAGCTGTAGGTTGAATTTCTTGATGTCTCCTGCCTGGTTGCCTTTCTCCTTTTAGCTCTCTTCTACCAGTTGCTCCTCTCACAGATTCAGTGCTATCTGGGGAAGAGCAATGTTGGGTGTTCTGGGTTCAGTTCCTGCTGCTCCAGACACTCAGTGTGAACTTGGTTCCCTATGAGCCGACAGGCCCAAGAGTTAAGTGGGTGCAGTCAAGTCCTCGAGCAGATTTTCTGCTTGCTGCAGCCACCGTTTGTAAACAGGAATACACATAATAGGTTGAGAAATCAGCTCCAAAACAACAGGCATTGTTTGTGTGCTGAGTAACTCTAACGATCAGTTAGGATCTGGGAAAAAACCATGTTGTGTCCAGATGAATGTAAAACCAGAGCCTGCCCTGCCAAAAACTCCAACTGATACCTTTGGAACTAATGGACAGTTTAGTTAACATTTTTCCCCATATTTGAGTTAATTTGTGAGAGTATTTTTTTTTCTTGTTTCAGCAAACTAATGAGGAATGTTATAAAAATAATGAAGTATCAAGTGGCCGCTGGCTAGTTGCACCTCTCACTGTGTCATGACAGGAATGTGACAGGCTTGTGTTCACACCAGCCAGAGCTCAGCCCCGTGAGCCAACCGGTTGCATTTACATTGGGCAGAAGATGGGTTTAGGCTTGACGTGTGGTGAAGGTGCTGTCATGACCCATCAGAGTGAGAGCTTCTGCCATCCCATCCGGAGCTGTGCGGCACATGCTGTATGAGTCGTGTTAGAGGATCTATAAAGGGCGATATACAACACGTCCCCTTATTAGCAGGTGATAATTGCGGCCTGACTTGGGAAGGTGCTGAGAACCAAAAGTGAGCAGTGATGTCTGTCGGTGTAGCAGGAGCCCACTGGTGCCTTGTGGCCATCTAGGCACCAGTGGAAATCAGGCTTTGGTGCCTCTGGCTGGGTCCAGAAGATCTGCAGATCAGTTCTGGTAAAGACAGAGGTTCACATGAGCCACTTTATCTCTTTTTTCCCCTGTAATGAGGGAACATCTCTCAACATTTCTTACATCTCTTTAACCCCTCAGGCATTAGGGCTTTGTCCCTGACTTGCTCCCACGTTGCTGAACGCAGCAGTCATCTCCTGCCCGAGTTACACCTACGACAGCCCTTTCCTGAGCTGTGTTGGTGACTTCAGAGCCACTCAAGGTCAGTGACCACGCAAGGACAGCGGCAGCATTGTTTGTGATGTGAGGAAAGCGCTTCAGTTGCTAAATGGATTTGAGTTGAGTTTGTTTTTTATCATCCTGAAATAACCACTGCTCAAACAATTGTAATTCTCCTGATGTCTTTCTGGAAAACATTTGGCTTGTTTGGCAGTGCAGCGTTGTGTAAATAAATATGTACCAGGAATCAAAGTCAAGGAGGGGAGGGCGAGTTCTCAAATAATTATGTAAATAAATCCACATAGTGTGCTCTGATATTGGCTACCATGTGCATTTATATTAATCAGTATGGACGTTACTGACAAGTGAATCTATTCTGCTTCTGCTCCTGAAGGTTTCAAAATTAATGCTTCATTTTGTTCCTTGTTTTGCTGTAAGGGATGCAGGGGGACGCCAAGGCTGTCTGATCTCAGCATCCCCTTCAGGTGTCTCTGGGAGGCTGAGACCAATCAAACTTTGCATAAATAAGAGTACTTGGCATCAGAGAGTTTTACAAGTTTGATCCAGTACTTAAAACAAGACATTGGGAAAAAATAAATATGCTCATTTGCTGGAATGGCATTTATTTGTCGATCTCATCTTGACCTCTTTGGGGAGGCTAAAGGACGTTCAGTGTCTGTAAAGTCCAAAGACTTTTGTATATATCCCCAGATGAACTTTTTCGATGCTTCATTGACAACATCTGTAATCCAGCCAACTTGAGTGGCTCTCCATTTTTCTTTATCCAGAGAGCTTATTTGTTTGTCCAGGATTTGGCACCTACCCTTAATCACAGAGTAAGTGAGAAAAAGCAGTTGCTCTTACTGCTTTGGTGATATTTTCCCCCTGAAAAAGGAAGCACGTTCCTTTTTCAATACATTGAAGTGTATTGCAAGGAGATGGGAAATCTTCTGGTCTGGTGGTGACACAGGCCACCTAAATTGTAAAGTTGGAGACTCATTCATGGTTCCACCAAACCCAGGGCTGCGCCTGTCCCTAAGGTAAAAAAGGACACGAGTAATGTGGCAGGAGGTGGAGATGGTCCAGAATAAGGTGTGGAGATGGTCAAGAATAAGGTGTGAGGGTGCTCTTCTGGAAGGAGGGGAAGTAACAAGAATAGCAGTTGGAAGTGATGTTTTCTGTTTGTGAACTTTGGGTTGTGGGGCGATCAGCCCTCTTGTTAAAGTCATGAGGGTAGGAGCGAGGAGGAGGAGGTGGAGGAAGAAAGGATTGTTACCGTCTTCTAATTCAACATCCTGGCAAACAGGAACTGAACTCATGACTAAGTCACAAAATCATGGTAAATGAGAAAGAGCTGAGATAAGTATCTTAGCGCTTTTTAATTCTTGAAGAGAGATGTGTTCTTTCTTGGAGAGGCAGATTGCTCCAGCACCAGAAGGGGCGGTCACCTGGGCAGCTGCAGAGGAAGAAAATCGATGGGGCACAGAGGACCCAAAGGGACCCCACCTAACTTGTTAGCTAGAATTTACCCAGCTTTTCTTTTTCCTTTACAGCGATATGGCAGGTGCCAGGTAACATGTGGTTGCCGAGTCCATTTCAACCAGTGAGACTATTTGCATTCAAGCAGGGTAAGTGTTGTAACAAGCCTTCAAACTAGAGCAGTAGTGTGGATCTTCATGTTTTGGTTTTTAACAGATGCAGAATAGTTTGAGAAAGACCATGTGTTGAGTTCTTGGTGTGGGAATATCATACAGATGCAGTTTATCCACGCTCTTGGCTGTTTTTGTTGCTGCGGATGAGATCTGTGTTTCCATTGTACCCTGAAGGTGATCAAACACGCGCTGCATGCATTGTTAAAATTCCTTGCACCTCCCTTGTTAAGATGCTCAACAAGAGTTGCATTGGTAAATTGATTAATTAGATCAATTACTTCAGAGTTTTTTTCCCTTGTGCTTGCACAGTTTGCTTCAGATACCAGTGTTCCAAAGAGCACTGCCCAAGTTAGAAGATTCCTTCTCTGGCTCGGGACCTCTGGCCAAAACAGTCCATGTTGTCAATCTGAAGCTGTCTGTTCAATCTGTGCTGCCTAACGAGTGGCTTTGGCAAATACTGTATTTTTACAGGACAATATATTGGTAAGCTACAGGACTGTGTGTTCATGGAATCTGCTCTTACTGCTGCTTACCGCTATTGTTCTACTCCTCCTACTTGCTGCATTTTATTAAGCAGGTATTATATGTAAATAAATATGTTCACTGGTAGATTATGTGCCTTTCACAAAGGCCGTAAAGCAAAATGGGTGTATTTTATATGGTGAAAAAACACAGCAAAACTTAAAAAGCTTTCAGGAAAGCTATTCTAACTGGAATAGACTTTAAGAATTGGGAGAAAAGATCTCCTGAGAAGGTGAGCTCAGGGAAAAGCGACTGAAGGGAAGCTGACAGACCCTTGGGGAGCCTTAAGGCCACAAGTTCAAGGTGTCCCGTTCAGAAAGTATAGTAAGGGACTAAACTGGTTGAATCATGAGCTCATCGTTGACCTCAAATGCAAGAAAGAAACAAGCAGTGAGAGGAAACTAGGTCAGGCTCCAAGAATGAGAACAGAAGTGTAGCGGGAGCACAGGCAAAATCAGAAAGGCCGAAGAACTAAATAAAGATATAAGGTTTGGGAGCCGGGGGCAGTAACTAGCTATGGTTCCGTATCGCTGTTACAAGAGGCTGTTCAGCTTTACAATAGGGAAAGGAAGCTATCGACATATCAGCACCGGAGAGAATTGCTTAATGTCTGTTCATATGAAGTTCAACGCTAATTAGATGATTTCTGTAATTAGGACTACTTATAAAGCAGTAAGGTCCCAAACTAGATAAGTGAAAATGGGTTAGGGCCAACCTGGATAATTTAGGTGTTTTCAAATTGGTTGTTACTACAAGTTTAATTTTAGAATACTTAAAAAAAAAAAAAAAGGTATTTCAGTGCAGCAGGTGGGGTTAACTTGCAAAGCAGAGAATCAGGAGCCTGCAAAAAGACTAGCACAGTGAGTATTGTGAAAAAAGAAGAAAAAGGAGGAGTTGCAGCTAGAGATCCACCAACTTAACACCGATTTCTGGAAACACACATGAACAACTAATCCAACAACCTTTTTTAAACACCTACAAGATAATGGGATAAAAATAACATGTCAAAAGTCTCATCAAAGCTATCTAATTTCCTTGTGTGGCATGGCAATAGGTCCTGTGGAGAGAGAAGCAGCAGCAGATTTGTGTGTTCAGATTTCAGCCAGGTCTTTGGCAGCGTCTCTGTGACATCATAACGAAGTTACAGAAATATTGTCTTAGTTTTTAGTCCATCTAAGATCTTAATTACTTTCAGGAGGGCTGTTGTCTCTCCACTGATTAGAGAGGGGATCTAGAAGGCTTACCCTAGGCTTTACCTCCTGCACTTTTTACTTAAAGGCTTCAGTAAGTGTATAAAGTAAGGTGGGATAAAACTAGGCTGGCGTTCAGTGCTGTCATTTAAAAGAAGTCTGTTGGCTCCATGGAGCTTCCAGCAGAACCATGAATGGAGATGTTGTCATACTCAATCCCATAGGGGACATGCTGAATGCTCCCCAAGGAGAGAGGAACCCCTTCTCTGGGAGATTTGTGTTCGCCTTGCTGAGTGGATGAAGGAGGTCACCATGGTAGAGTAGATATGGGTTAACAGGTTCAGTGGTGGATGTGGTGGAGTTAGGTTAGTGGTTGGACTCGATGATCTTGAAGGTCTTTTCCAACCAGAATGACTCTGTGATTCTGTAATGTGAGTAGCCAGTACCAGCTTCTTCCCAGGTGCAAACAGCTTCACAGGATGCAAGGAGTAGGGAATGAAACCACGGTGGGATTAGCGATCTGAGGTGACATCGAGCTCCTCCATCTAGCTTCTGCAAATGCCCTGGCTTGCACTGTTGCTGAATTTAGCCTTGTACTACCTCTCATGCCCCAGCAATCCAGAGCAATAGACTGGTTATTCAGTCTTAAAATCAGGCCTAATTGCAAACCAGGCCCAGTGGCCAAAGGACAAGAGTATTATAAATGCCAAATATTTGTGAGAAGCCAACTTGTCCCAGGGAGGGCCAGCTGCTCCTAATTTGCCTGAGAGAATCATATTTTAAAGCTTAAAAATACAATAATTTTTGTGCATAGCAGGGCAGCTACTCCCTACCCAGAAGGGTTTAGTATTTGTGTGCCTTGGCCTGCCAGCTGTGAGATGGGAAGAATACTTGTCTGCTCAAAAGGCGACTCAGAGACATGCTTAATTATTTCAAAATAGAATCTGTGAGACCTTCAGAAGAAAACTGCTGAACTGTGTACTGGGTTTTTAGATACTGGACCCTGCAACAGGTTGATAGTGTCCAAGTTGGATTAAGCCAGGTCTTCCAGTCCAGAGGGGCCTCAGTCATCTCCCAGTATAACAGAAGAAGGTAAAGGCTCTGGATGTTTCACTCAGTCTCGTGTTGAAGGAGCTATAGAAGGCATGCGTTCCTAAAGAATGCCCCTGTCCTGAGACACAAGGGAGGGTGGATGAGTCCAACTGGGCTCTTGGCACAACCTGCACCCAGGAGGGCTGGGAGGAACTGGAGGTGAGGCTTTTTGTGGCACACAGCTAAAAGCT
This sequence comes from Coracias cyanogaster, assembly GCA_033124195.1. NCBI lineage: Eukaryota > Metazoa > Chordata > Aves > Coraciiformes > Coraciidae > Coracias > Coracias cyanogaster. The sequence continues at coordinate 92,551 of JAVSBS010018520.1, read as the reverse complement.
ATGGCTGCAACTGGGACATCCTCTCCCAGCACCACTTTTGTCAGGCAGGTAGTTCTACCTAGGACAAACCTTGTTTAGCCTGGGGACATCACTGTGACTGCTGTTCTTGAAAGGGCTTGTCAATCCTTGGTGGGAAGGAGCCCCACCGTCGCAAGAAGTGACGAATGGGCGGGTTGGAAAGTGATACCTGCACATGCCCAAGGTGTTCCGAAAGTCCCTGCGTGCTTTCAGCAAATGTTGGTGCTGTGGGTGGGGAATGTTGCTTGTGTGTTGGCTGCCCAGTCTGGCTGCGTGCTTCAGATGCTGCTGCTGTTTCTGTGAAGGCCTGGTGGGAAAGGATTGCGGGGAAAAAAGAGACAAAGGATGTGAAGAAGATCTGCATCCCTCTCCCAAGGAGACTGACTGTCCACCTGCACGCAGGGAGAGGATGCAATGAAATTAGCCATCACTGGACCTATATAATAATCTTGTCCATGTGCTGCTCTGACTTTGGATCACTAAAGTCCATACAGATCAAACACTAGCTTCAAGAAGATTCTGGCATCCACAGATGACTTTTGTCCTCCTGCATCAAGTGGTTCTCTTACATATCTAGTACCTCCATTTCTGGTCAAAGTGACGGAGAATTTTAACTGTTGAAGTGTGTTTTTAAAATGTTCTCATTGTTTGTAGCCACAAGGTGGCATTGCAGATTAAAGGGAAAACCTCTCCTGGTTCAGTGAGATAGGAGAGAGGTGGGAGACTTGAAAAGACTTGTACAGCCACCCTGAAATTCTTCTGTGTTTGAAGGTGCAAGGAAGACTTCTCCTTTCAACGCACAGGCCTCCAATTTTGATAGGGTTGGGCATGATGTTTGCTATATTATGATCATGAAGAGTTCCAACTGATTCAGCATCTGCAAACATGTTTGAGCTGATCAGAGCTGTCACTTCACTTTCCTCCAGCCTTTGGGATGTGAGGTAGTTTTTAGAGCTGTGAGGAGGGTCATGGTGTCACCTCACAGGCTCTTTTTCCATTTGTGTGAAGAATACTTGTTTCTTCCTTCCTACTCCTGCCGTTCCAGTCCCATTTCCCTTGGTATCGGTGCAGGTTCAAATTTGGCTGAACTTTGGGCTCTCTGGAAGGATGGCAAGCTGTAGCAGGTGAAGCTAAACCCTCAAACCAAGGTTTGAGCTAAACAAAGTCTGAAGGGATTTGTTCATTTCTAAAGAGTAAGGTGAACTGAGCATGCTGTAGCTGCACCTTCCTTGTACTTGCCAGGTTTAATATGATCCAGGGCTCACCCTTTCATGTTAAGGGTAAGAAGACTTGGATCAGGATGTTCAAAGGTGTTTGCTTCCCTGCTGAGTCCGGATGAAGTAACAAGACACTTTAGGAGATCTGAGTGAACCCTTTGGAAGCCTATTTTCCACCCAAAAAACACCACCAAATTTCTTACTCAGGAAATACTGACCGCTTAAGATCAGAATGTGCTTCATCATTTTGTTTCCTTCTCTTTTTTATGATGAGTCCCTGTCCCAGGGAGTGTGTCATTGCTGTGCACAAGGACAACTGTAACGCAATGAGGGGCCTGATGTTTTGCTCAGTCCCCACTATTTTGCTGTAATACAACTGTGATGTTGCTGATGGCTCCTTTCTAGTCCTAACTCTTCTTATCAGCGCTTCTTGCCTTTGTCTGTATATGCTCTCCATCTAAAGCAGGAGAAGAGGCTCTGCTGAAAGATGGATCTTCCCAGCAGTGGAAACAAGTGCTAAATGGAGCGGGGGAGCACCAGGCCAGCAAAGGAAAATCTTATCTGTTTTGGAAAGAAAGTGAAAATAGTTTTATTTCTACCTCAGCTTTGAGAAAGGAGTGAAAGGCAGATGAACTAAAAAAAGGTAGTTTTTACTCAAAAACCACTTAAAGTGTTTGTTATGAATTTTGCAGATAAATGGAAGATAATTGACAGTGTGTTTCCCCTAACAAGAGAAATACCCGTGTCCTGGCTTTTTTTTTTGAGGAGGAGGAAAGCAGTGAAAACTCTTCATCAACATGGACGTGCACATGGCAGTGGAGAAAAACATCACGTGGTTTCGCTTGGACAATTTTCACCTGGTTGAGAAAGCCAGGGCTTATAAACAGTTGGAAATCCACAGATTATACATGCACATATGTATAGGAGATTCTTGATAGACTGGGCGTGTCTGATTCGTTTTGTGACCAGCTTTTTTTCAGAACCATTTCTGAAAAATACTCCTGGTGTCTTCAGCCATGTTTGCTTTTCCAGTTGCCCATGAATTTAGCCTTGTTTTCCCTGCGTGTCTGCCTTGAGGCTACTGCACCGAGTGGGGAGGCTCCCGCACAGACCCCCATCCCCAGGCAGTGAAACTGGGTTCCTCCATGGTCCAAAAGACCACGAGGAGCCAGCCACAAAAGCGTGCAAAGATATTGTTGGTCTAGGTAACGTGAGAAACACTGCTCTTGCTCCAGTTCCTTGTTCTGTTAGACTTCGCAGCTGACTTTGCCTAAAATACTCATCTGCCTCTTTTCTCGACGGGCACGATGGTGCTCTGCAGCTCGGAGCGGACAGTTTCTATTCCTGCTCGAGCAGACACTGTCTCTTACCATGTGTAAAGCATGGTCAGACTTGGACTGGGAGGCCTGATGGAATATAAACATCAAGTCTTTATTAAATATTGTGAATATTCTGCCCCTGACATGTAAATAAGCAGTTGGCATTTTGATCTACGGGATGATTGACCATGGTGGAAATATGTAAGGCTAATGAGAACATCCGGTGATGTTAGGATCATTTAAAAAGGGGTGTATGTGTCCTTCTGGGCGCTATGTACTTCTGAGTGTAAGCCAGGTTACTAAATGATGGGGGTTAGGATGAGGCTAGCAAGAAACCTCCTCTTACCAAGGTTATTTCATAACCGCCTACTGCAGAGTTTCACATTTACCGCTGGAGCAGCTGGTGCTGGCTCAACTCCCCTGTCAGGCAGGGTGCCGAAAGAGATGTATTAGTGGACTGACCCAAATAGTGAATCCGATGTTCTTGGCTTTTTTTTTTTTTTTTTTGTCTCCTGACCTGAAGGGAGAAGCAAACCTTTAGAAAAAGAGAAGTTATACATAAAAAATTCTGTGCAGTGCACATTTCCGGATGAATGTTCAGGCCAGCATTACTCAATGCTGAAATCAAAGCTTCGGGGACTCGTGGGCATCTCCAAGGCTGCTGTGATACCACAACCCCTGTGTCTAACCTCATGCTTAACACAGGGCTTTTATTCACCTTGACATTCTCTTTTGCTCTTCAATCAGCTCTGCTCTGGAAGGAGAGTGGGGGAAGGAGTAATATGATTTAGCAGGATCTCTGGAGAGGAGCAGACGCAAGTCCAGCTCTCCTGAAGTAGAGACCTTTATTCCAGAGGAATATTCCAGAGGTGGTGGTCAAAAAAATTTGGGACTTTATAAAGGTTTCCTGGGGAAAAGATGCTGCTTAAACTGCCATCTGTGCGTAATTGTTGAGTAGCGTATATCGCAGTAGAAAACCAAATTCACTGCATCCTGGAAAAGACCGTGTGAACGTGTTTGGTAGATGTAGTCTAGTAAAGACGGGATCTCTCGTGCATATTGCTGCTGACTGATAAGCACCTTGGGACAGTCTCAGCCTTGCTGAATTTTTTACTGAATGCCTTTTTAATGGGAAAGGTGTACTTCTGCTCGGGGGGCTTGTTGAACGACAGATAGAATCATGGAATGGTTTGGGTTGGAAGGGACCTTAAAGATCATCTAGTTCCAACCTCCCTGCTGTGGGCAGGGCCACCATGGTCTAGGTTGGTGACACAGATGTTCAGATGTGTGTTCCACTACAGAATGAAATCACAAACTAGATTTCTCTTTTATTTTCCTTCCTCCTTCTATTTCCAGAAAAGGAACTTTGCTATTTTCCCCCATTCCCTAAGCCAATAAACTGTATGGTGGTTGTCAGGGCATGCACAAAGCATGGGGAGTACTTGAATTCAGGTGTTTCTGTAAAGCAAACAGGTCTTCAACCTGCACAAATTTGAGTTTTGTAATCGCTCGGCTACTGCTCCTTAGTTTGAATTAGGGGGCAGGAGGAAACATCTCGCTGCTTTTGCTGAAACAAACACACCTCTGAAAAATAGCTTTGTTTTTGACAGATCAGGACTTTCTTTAAAATATTTCTAGTGTCTGTTGCTGAGTTCAAATGCCAAGACCTTCATAAGGAATGGCACTGAGGTGGAAAGATTTAATTTGGTCTTCAAATCTATAACCTGCTGACACGCTACAAAGATCTGAGATGGCTGCCAACACCTAAGCACATTTTCAAAGAGCAAACAGTAGCTTCAGTCATAGTTACGTTGCATGAATCAGACCATTCTTCCTTGGACGGTCCTTCTGAAGATGAAATTTGTTTAAATTTCTCTGTTGTGCATCTTCAGTTCATGCTTTCACATGGGAACAATTTTTTCTTGTGCATCAGGAAGGGATGGGTAAGGAAATGGCAACATGCTGACCTCAGAAGCTCTCGGGGAATTTTCTAGAGCCTTGGGCTGCCTGTCTAGAGGGTTGTGTGGGCTTACTCCGGTCTGTCCTCGTTCCTCTGGCCTCCTGTGTACACCTCCCACTCATCCACCGTCCCTGCCAGGGGCTGTGCAGACCCAGACAAGCCTTACTTGCACAGCACAAAGCTCACAGGTATTTTGAAGGTTAGTGCTGAGGGGAAGCGAGTTGATGGGAAGAAGTTTATACTATTGCTATTTTTGTTCTACCTGCTGTGTAGATGCAAAGGAGCATACTCTCATCAACTGTCAAGTTAGCAATTTCTGGTCTCAGTAGATTCACTTCAAGGTTAAAGGGAGAGCAACTACTGCCCTTGATTTCCTTAGCATGGAACCAGAAGTCTCAAAAGGCCCTGTTGGTGCCCGCTTGAGAAGGTGGTTTCATTTCCATGGCTTGAAATGACACCAAGAGATGTGGGCATCTTGGGCCCCATCCCCTTGTGCATGTAAATATTGGAATGAACTGGAAAAAAGTTTGAAGGCTTCTGACTAGTCCTTAAAAAGCTACCCTGGGCCCAGCTGTGGAGGAGCAGGAAATCTGCTCATTGGTTTTTACCTTGGGTTTTTGACCGTGTCATTTAAGTATTACAATTAGGAAACACAATCACTGTTCTCATGTACTTACCTGAATAAGTGCATTAGTTTAATATCACTCGTATGTTTTCTATTTGATACTCCTTTTCTTTAGAGTACCTTTCTGTGGAGACTTTGGGCTCCCTTCCTCCTTCCTTCCCTCACTCTTTTCACTGCTGTCTTGTGGCTCGTCTGGGATAGGCAGAACCGTGTTGTTCTTTGTAGTCTCATAACCCTGAAGGAGAATATTTTGTGAAATAGTCACTACCACAAACCTTGAAGCCTCCAAATAACCCTATTTGTAATCCAGTTATGTTGTGTTCTCATAAATTCCTAGGCCACAAGACACCCCGATACTTCCCCGAGTCGATGACTGCCCGGTAAGCGGCTGTCGGTAGAGAACTGAGTTCACCCTCGCAGCTCTGCCCATTGGAGTACAGGATTGTTCATACATATGACTAGTTCTTGTGGTTGAGCAGGGCTCTTTCTGGAACAGCCAATGCATTAGAAGGTGGTTTTCTCTTCTCTCTCTCTCTCTCTCCACTCCCACTGACCTTCCCCAACATGTCCTTGACTAAATGTGTAGAGCTGCACACGAAAGGAAGGAATTTAGGAGTGTGTGAAGTTCTTGCAATTAAATGTCATGCAAGCCACATGTGGTTTTGTTGCACCAAATTCAGCTCAAATAAATGGAAAGGATTACAAAATGAGGGAACAACTTGGGTCAACCTGGAGCGTTAAACAAAGTATGTTTTCCTTTGGTAGCACCTAGGAGTATGTGATGCATTTTACCAAATGAAGACGACGACGTGCAATCCAAGTCAGGGGCTCAGACGAGGTATAATTGTCAGAGGATTAAGAAAGTTGGGCAGTGTTGCTTCATGAGCCTTACTAGTTCTAGTGCTTGAAATAGTTGCTACTTGCTTTGTTTGGCTTGTGCCGCTGCGGAGAAGGGAATGTTTTCCATGCCCGCTGTCACAGGACCAGAAGGAATGAAGGTAGAAGTCGGAAGTGAGGTGATGGCTCGGACTCACTAATGGGAAATTAGGCAAAGGAGAGACGGGAACCGTTCATGTTGAGCCTTCCGTGAGCCAAAGCGTAGGGGGCTCCCAGGTCTTTAAGATTATTTAAGGTTATTTTCCCTTGCTGGACCATGCAGCGAATGAGGTAGCCCAGATGTGAGATTTTATTACTCACCATTCATAGGGAGACGAGTGTAGTTTCTCACTGACCTCGCTCAGATCTCTGACATTCCTGCGATCAGGAGATGAATTGAATCTTCTGGTTGGGAAATTTTCCACTGGTTGTAATTAAAAATTGCTCTGTCCTGGTAGAACTGCTCCACTCCTTTTATGAACCAGAAGACTACAGCAAACCCAACACAGCCCCGTTGTCTTCTGCACACCGAGCTCGGGAAGGTTTGGGAGCGTTAGGTGATGGCAGAAGGATGTGTGCCTTTTCCTGAAAAGCAAAGGAAAATTATTTGCTCTGTGTATCAGCGATGCCGTTGCCTTTCCCAGTCAACTACTGCCAGCTGTGGAAGCCACGTTCCCTCCTGCCAGCCGTTCATTGTGCTTTTGCAGTAGGAAGGGGGGATGGAAGAAGGGGGGATCTTAATTGAAAAAATAGGCCTAGGGCTTCAGGGACATAACAAAGTCAGTGGGAGTGTGTGAACGGCAATTTATTTTGTCAGTTCAAGTTACAGTCACTCTGACATGTGAAAATTGCAGATGCCAGTTTCTCAATGTGTCACTGTGACACGCAGCATCCTAAATAAATAAATAATGAAACTCTGGACTTGGTTTGCAGAGCTTTGCAAAGCCCAAAGAAATAGGGTATAAAAATTGGCAGATAAACTGAGAGAGTTTTCTTTGACATAAGGGGCATGATCGTAGCTCTGCTTTTCACAAGATCATCTTCATACCTTTCATTGCTTCAGTAGAGTGTTCCTGTCGTCGCTGTAGTCTTCATATAGTTTACGGCCTTCATACCCTCTTTGAGCTTTGAAAATGGAACTGTTTTCATGAAGAATGAAGCAGCAGGAACTTTACAGCAGAAGCTGTAAAGGATTGGAAGGAGTGTGGCTGAGGTGTTGATCTGAGACTGAGCAGACCTCCAAAGCAACTTGTTACAGCCAGATCCAGTTGGGAAGTTACTCGCTGTTGCCCTGACTGCTCAGGAGCCTTTAAAATGTTCCATTTCTATATTCTGTTCTTCACCTGTAAAACAGGAGTAATGGTGATGTGTACATCTCCTGTCTTCTTCTGACTTAGTTTGGATCTTTTCATAAGGAGCTCTCCTTTCCACATGTTTCTATAACACCTAATATAGTTGGGCTCAGCCTTTATTATCCTATCTAGATATTCTAGCAATCGTATCTTGTTTTGTGCAAATAAAGTAGTTCCAATAGTAGTCTCACCAGTGAATGTTTATTCATGGGACTTACAAAAGTAGAGAAATAGCCATTAATGATCAGGTGACCAAGTTAGAAAAATGAAGAGAACGAAACTGTTCTGCAGAGACCATTGGCAGGAGCTTGAGCGCCAGAAAAGACATTCATTGCCCTTAAAAGAGAAGTTTTTAATAATATGGCAAAGTTATGAAAGGTTTTCTTTGCCATTTCCTCAGGTAAGCTGGGTTAGGAGTCAGCAGGGTGGTCAGATGGACTGTGAGACTTCGGAGGAAATCCTGAGTGACTAGACTTTTATCTAAGAAGGAAAGAGAGGGTGTGAGTCTTCAAATGCATGAAATGTGAAGTGAGGCAGAGAGGGATCAGCTCCTGAGGACAGGACACTTTCTAGGAGATGGTTAAATCTGAAGTTCTTCTTTTCCATGGAGAAGTATCCATTGACTTTGTGTCAGCGCTCCAAGGGGATGTGCTGCGCTGCCCTTCTCACGCTTTTGAGAGGACCTTATCTGCTTCCTTGGGAGCTGTGGAAAGAAACTGTATGAAGTAGGCTGCAGATAAATCTTAGGACTTTTACTGGATGTTCTTCATCCACAGCTGTCCTGGTCAAACTGTTCTGAGTACATCCCTAGATGGACAGACTTTGAGAGAGCTGATGCAGTTACTTGAGAGACCACTTAACATGATATTAGCTCTGAGCTTGTCTATACTCTTAAAACATGCGTCATTGTACACTGTAATTATAAGGAGAGCTAACTGGCAAGGAAGGATGATTGCATCATTAAGACATTGGAACAGGAATAACTAATTCTGCTGTTAACTCCTCATATAACCCTGGCTATGACACTGAAGATCGGTTTTCTCATCTGAAAGGAAAAAAATCCTACCTTATTAATCTTATTTTCTTGTATAATGTCGCTATGTCTACATAGTATTTTTGAAGGGACGGAGACACGGAGAAGTTGTGTCTACAGCATAAGCAATGAAGATCAAATTCAAACTGGAGTTTGAGCCCAAACTGTAGGTGTCCTACAGGAAGAATATTAATGTCAATAATAATATTTATAATAAAAACATTCACAAAGAGTTTGGAAGATTAATCGTAGCAGAAATAGCTAACAGAGAAGTCTGTAGTATATAATAGAACCTGGTTAATTTTTGGTGTCAATTTGCAACCCTGACATCTCTCACCGAGTATTCTGGCAAGCTCGTAGCGCTTTCAAGAAAAGATCTAACAGCCAAGTTACAGCACTGACATCTCATGTTGCTTTTAGTTTATTATTATTGCAAAATGCTCTACTGAACGCTTACTAATGCATCAGGAAATAAAATGCCGTGGAATTACAAATGAATTTTGCATGTGAGATGAATGAGTCTGCGATTTAGAATCTTTGATGCTTTCATGCTAAAGATGAATGCAGTTGGGGGGGGGTAATTTGGAAATTTTGGCACAATTTTGAAAAGGTAATTTTTGGTGAGGTTCTTTGTAATCTTTTTCCCAAAGAGCTCAGCCAGCTGTGAAGTAAGAGTGGTTTTGTTGGTGTCGTGTCCTCCTCCCTTCCCTTCTGTTTTGGCTCTTTGTCCTCTTCTAGATTAAACCTTTTCAATGAAGTTTCAACCTTTTCCTACCTCTGCTCCTACCTCCCACAGCCCTGCTCTCATGCACAACGTTCCCCGCTCCCCTGGGGCTCCGTAACCCTGTGGTGCTGTTGGCAAGAAGCTCCTCTGTCTGTTTGTGTGCTTGTGTTCCTCATACCTCCATTTTTGTATGTGTCACATTATAAACCTATGCAAAATGATGGCAACTGAAGAGCGAAGTCATCACTTTCAAATGGACAATGCAAAGCGATAGCCTTTTTGTTTCTTAAATATTTCAGACGATGCTTTGATCAAAAGAGGTCGTTGTTCCGTCTAGTCAGTGTGCCGCTCCGGGCAATGACCAGTTCTAGGTGCAAGAACTGCTGCAGTGGGCAGTAATGGATTCAAGCTGTCCACTCTGAGAGAGTCTCCCGTGATTGCATTAGTTTGAGGTTTATTTTATGCCCTGCTACGTGGCGTTGAGCCAAAGAGACCACAATACACCTTCCTCTCCCAGGTCCGAGCGCTGAAAAGTATCCCTTTACAAGAAGGGTGCTTAAGTGCTTTTCTGAATCAAAGCCTGAGTCAGTGCTTTAATGTACTCTGTTCATGCTTGGAAATGGCTTATATTCCTCTGAGCAAATTTCCTTTAAAGAAGCTAAGCCTACTACAGTGTCTGAAGAATTCAATGTCACACTGAAAACTTATCCCCCAGATCTGTGTCCAAAGAGATCCTGCTTAATGGATGCTACCTATTACTTACTGCCATAGAGCATTCCTCTTTTCGAGCACTGAAACATGCTGTTCTCTCTCCAGGCAATGTGTCAAATTTTCGTCTGGTTGCCTGTGGTGTTTTCCATTTCTATTCAAGGTTCTAGAGAAGGTCACTTCAGTGCAGCATCAACAGCACCTCCATACCCATGATCTCATGCATGTGTTTGAGGCTGGCTCCAGGGCAGGAGTATGGCAGGACTCGGAATGCCCACTGGAAAGTTTAGGCAGCCGTCGCGTGTAGGAGAGTGATTCAGAGATGTTCCCTTCGCCTTTCAGCACAGTGGACCACGTTGTCCCCTCAGGAAGTCGGAAGCGGGTGCCTGACCTGTCTGGAAGCGCTTTCTCGCGGTTCGTTTTGAGCCACGCTGCTGCCGCCGGTTCCTTGTCTGACTCTTGCAGTCCTCGAGGAAGATTCCTCCCGTAGTCTTGCCGCGCTATTTTAAGGCAGTGCTTCTAAGTATCTGCGCGAGCCCATATGCTTCAATTAGCTTTTGTCTGGCCTGAGCTGGTTTTGTTATCACTCTTTTTGCTGATAAAGCGGGAACATTTTTAGAGGCGATTTCCCGCCCCTCGCCGTGCCCCGCAGGAGCCCTGGGATGGATGGGAATGAACTTTGTCAGGTGCTTAGAGTAAAAGGAATTGTTGGGATACCTGGCTCCCTGTTGGTCCTGACACATCGCTCGGGGCTTTGTGTCTTGGACTGCTCGATCTGCAAAGCAGGGCTAATATTTATTTCCATTATATATATTAATAGCACTTAATAACTTTGAACAAGGTCAGGGCTTCACTGCGTTACATGCTGTGCTAAGACACGCATACATTAGTTTCTGTCTCATGCCTCCTGTAAAGAAGTGATGTAAGAATGCGGTGCCTGAGAGACAGATGCAAGAAATGATCCATAATGCATGATGTGTTCTGAGGTTCTGTCTGTCACGCTGGCTCATCTGATGCATTATGGGCAGGAGATAACTTGAGCTGGCCTTTCGTAACTTGATTATCTTATTTCAGTATTAATACCGTGGTAAGGATCCACGACTAGAGGGGGATGATGTCTGAAAAACCTCTGCAGAGTTTTGGTGCTGCTGCTGGTGATGTAAACTGTGGAGAATAAAGCAGCAATGCCAAAGCGTGTGTTCCTCCAGCCAAGCTGCCCCACGGTGTCTGGAAATTTAAGCTTCTTACTTTCATCACACCCTTAGGTACTGAAGTCACTCTCTAGATCATAGAACAGAATCATAGACTGGTTTGGGTTGGAAGAGACCTTTAGAGGTCATCTTAAAGGTCATCTAGTCCAAGCCCCCAAAGTGAGCAGGGACATCTTCAACTGGCTCGTGATCCCATGCTCCTTTAGGTTCAGACCAATGGTTCTCTGAATTAATAGATTAGTAGATAACAGCTCTGTGAACCCACGGTATGAATTAATAAATATGCTGTCTCCAGCTACCGTTAATGCTTCCCATATTTAGAGCTGCCTGACAAGCAATGTTCTGCCATTGCCACCATGACTTTGTTCTATGCTTTAAACTTGGAAACTGTTGTTAAAATAAAGAATAGTTTGGAACCTCCGGTTGTTAAATCACTGCAAGCTCCTGTTGTGGATTCACAGTGACGAAATGGACAACACTGTTAAGTGATGCTTCCTCGTGGTATCATCATGCCCATGTATTCTGGTTTTGTTCTTGGAGGCAATAGTTAAAGTTCTTGGTGGGAGCAAAGACAAGGGGATGTGCTGTTGATCCTGATCACGTAACTTTGTTGGTGACAAACAGACTGCAGCCAGTGCAGGTTGGACTGGAGTGCAGTGGGTGCTTGTCTCTGAAATATTAAAGCAGGAGTTGCTGACGCTTGAGGGAAGAATGAAGTCTCTGAAAACAGGCCAGCTCGTGACGTGTGTGAGGACTGAGAAGGGGCCAGCTGGTCTCAACATTGAGGACCGAGAACGAGCCAGATTATGACATGTGTGATTTTCCAAGAATGGGCCAAATCATGAGAGATGTGATATGCTGAGAGCAGGGCAGATCATGACATGTGTGAGTGGCTAAGGAGAGGCCAGCTCGTGATGTGTGCAAGGGCTGAGAACGGGCAAGGTCGTGACATGTGTGAGTGGCTGAGAATAGGCCAGCTTGTGACCTCTGTGAGTGGCTGAGAATTGGCGAAATCTTGACATACGTGAGGGGCTGAGAACGGGGCAGCTCATGATATGTGTGAGTGGCTGTGATGGGACAATTGTCATCCTCTCTAAATCTTAAGAGATGGACCTGCAAACCCAGTTCAGCAGCAGAGCTAAAGCTTTGTATTAGTAGGAGTGGGGCGAGGCTAGTGATGGACTGAGAGAGATGTCAACAGGACATCACACACCGAACTGAGATGGTTCTAATGGAGCAAAATCAGGGCGCACAAGCTCTGAAAGCAGAATGAATCTGAGAACAGCAGCGCTGTATGGAGAGCTACAGCTTAATCTTATACGAAAAGATACATAAAATAATTTATGATGTGAAGGCCCAGTTGCAAGATGGTAATCGGTTGCTGAACTGTGATATTCTGATAGTTTGTTTAATGCAGAATTAGTCACAAATCTTTAAAATCAATGGTAATTAAAATATCCTTTTAGCTTCCCATTTCTCTATGACTTTATGAAGTTTGAAAGTGAGGTACAAGTTTAGCAAAAGCAGTGAATACAGTTTGAGAGATGCTGGCTCCTCATGCCTTGCAGTCATGCAGGGCAGTACCGGGGGGAAAAAGGGAAATGATCCAGAGCCTTCATTCCAAGAAAGAGTCTAGACATTAAGCCACTGCATAAAAAGCTGTTGGAAATTCAAGGATTTCCTTACAAGTACTTGCATCTTTCTTTCCTGGCTTCTTCTGGAAATTGCGAAGAGGTCCATTGACTTCTGAGAGATTCACAGTACCACATAAATTAGATGGAAAGACTCCATGGGAAGTGGGCCAGAGGAGAAGACAGTTCTTAAATATATTATCACTTTCATTCTTCTCCTTCATACGTTTCTCTCCACAGCAACTCTTCCTCTGTAGTTGATGAAATACGCTTGAAGTAAGTAGAATTGCCAAAAAAGTAAGATAAACTGCCAAAAAAATAGTTAAATTGTATTTTCATTCTCTGTGCTCTGTGAAATAGTGCAACAGAATTAGTAAATACTGGTCGTGTTCCTTCCAGCTTTGATGCAGTGGGCTCACAAGTCACCTCAGATTCTTCTGCACATCTCTTTGCTGCTGAAGTGACAATACCAAACAAGTAGCAAAGCAAGCAGGAGATCCCGGAGAGCAGTTTGAATACTGGGTGTTTTTTAGAGCTGGAGGTTGTTTGGATGAAGGAACTCATGAAAAGAGGCCACAGCTTTACAGCTGGTACCCCCTAACAGTCCTCTGCTGGTGGGTACCACCAGAAAGTCGTCTAGTCCCAAGTGAGGTGTCCATGGCTGGTCACAAGCAAGAGCCGTCTACGCTTGAGAGAAATACCACTGGGAAGGTGATTTTTTCTATTGACTGTTTCAGGGTTAGGGGTGTGGAGTGTGGCTGTCTTCTGATTGTTCCTGTCCGCCGGCTCCCAGCTGCTTTTTGAAGATACTCAGTTTTGCAACTGTTGCATTTATTGGGGTGGATTAGCCAAGGCTGTTGACTTCAGTGCTTTGGCACAGGCTGTCAGAAATTATTTCAGCAATACTCTGCCCTGGACAAAATGCATTTACTTTTGAACCTCTGCTCTCACTTCCAAGCAATAAGCTACTGAGCGTTTAATTTACAGTCAGACATTCAGTGGAGTTCCTATCTGCAGCTCTTTGTTGTAGGGTGGGTTTTTGTTTGTTGAAATCTAAGAGAAAGGCCCATCTCCACCTAATGGCTTCTGGCTACCAGTAAACGGTGGCTATTCCATGAGGAGGTTTAAAGCACAGTAGGATGTTTTCAGAGAGGTAATAGATCTGCTGGGATTGTGACGAGGGGTGCCAACATCATTTGAGAGGGAGGAACTTGTGGCATTTCCTTTGCTCCATCTCAGGCGTCATCTCCACGAAGGCTTGGATACATGAGCCAAATTCTCTGCTCAGCAGATCTATCATTTTCCAGCACCAAAGGGCTGGGCCCGTTCTCTGCGAATTGTTTAGGGTAAGACCGTGCTTTATTTTCACTACCAGTGTTTTCAGGGGAACTGGAAAACCAGCTGTCTTGGGTAAGCTGATCGACCTTTGATAGTACCTTCAGGGCTCTGCAGAAGTTTTTATTGGAACATATTCACCCTAATGTTGTTCAAGGTAAAGAAGAATTTAATCTCATCACTTAAGAGACTTTCATTGGGAATTGAATATCCTCTCTGTGCCATTTTCTCCAGAAAAAAAGTTCACTACTTTCTCCTGCACGACTCGGGCTCATCCGTATGTTCATACATACCTTTAAAGTCAGTGCAACAATTCACCCCAGAAAGGTTTCTCGCTCACACAGATTAGTTTGTTGGTTCTCTTAATAATTCCACTTGCCTCCCCTGCGGATGAATGTCACCGCAACCTCTGTGCTTCCATAACAAAACCTCATCTTGTCACTCACTTCCAAGATGCAGTTCACTGCCAAATACCTCCCCTTCATCCATCTCAATCTAAACTCCGCAAAATGACCTCTCAAAAAGTACTCTACAGAGGCACTCTTTAATCAACATCTGTTTAGAGCTTTCCCCGTTAACTTCACATAGGCAGATTGTTTTCCATAATTAGACACAGATAGGCTTTGATATAACCAGCTGACATATAGAATACATATTCATTTCTCCCTCTGACTTCTTGAAGGATCTGAGTAATGCAGAAGAAACACCTAGTGCATTTAATACTAGTCTCAAGAGCTTCAGACTTGTCTAAGAGAGCTACTGAAGCACTTCAGGTAAAACTCTCATCTCTTGTGAAAATGAGAGGCTTAGGACAGTGTGACGCTCTTGATGAACTAAGAGGCTGTATTTAGATAAGAAATGGAGAGGAGCTTGGAGCTCGTGGCTCCTTGTTTTCCTTTGCTAGATGGGCTCTAAGGGGCAGAGATGTTCTTTAGGGATGAGAAAATGATGACATTAATAGAGCTATCACTGCAAAGAGTTTATGGTTTTGTAATTACAGCCCTGAAGAGCTACTTGGGGCTCCTTACGCTCACTGCTGTGGACTCTGCTTGATCCATATTGTCTTAGGCCATTTGTAGAGACTCTAGTTCAGATAAACACTTAAACATATGCTTAAAGTTACTCATATATAAAATACCCCTTAAGCTCTCTCTGCTAAACATGACCTTGATCTCTTGGTGCTGCAGTTCCCCAGTGAAAAATAGAAACACGATAACAGCTTTATCAGTCTGAAAACTGCCAGCAGTCTCATGCTACTATTTCTCATGTAACATAACAAAACATATCTATAAACGTGATAGTATTTACTGGCTTGATTCTGCCCTTTCCCTTCAGTGAAATTAAATAACGGCTGACTCCAGAGGCAGGCTGATTGATTTCAGTGAAACTAATGCTACTACTCAACAAGAGTAAAGGCAGAAGCAGTGGAGTCAGGCACCGAGCAGGTTCTGTTATCCCCCTGCTACTGCCGCAGAGCCCTGGTTATTCTGAGAAAGCCTGTTTGTATTTTCTTTTTCGTTGTCTCCTAATCTTTTCTTTTTGCCTCTCCTCAGCTTCACAGAATAGTCTCAAAACTCACCAATTGACTGTCAGCTTTAAAATCGCCTATTTCTGGAGTTTTCAGGTTCCTCAAGTGAGCATTTAGAGCCACTGTATCTCCAAACCATCTGCTCTTATTGAGGAAAAAAAAACCCAAACACTTTAAAAGCGGACAGCTGACTTTCAGAAGTCTTTAGTAATTGCAGCCCCGGTTGAAATTATTGACAACTAATAGTCTGAAATGTTTTGGAAAGTCAGGGCATGGAAGGGTTCATTTGCATTCTGCTGCCTCCAGCCCCATCATTTTCTGCTGTTACTCAGTGTGTTATTGTTGAAGGTATCAAAGTTTGGAGGTGATTAAAACTCAATAGTTTGTTTGGTCTTTAGCGTGTTTTTTTCAAACATTTCCAACAGAAGTAAATGCTTAAATCCCCTTAAATTGGAGTCTAAATGCCTTAGGTTTCTTTACAAATCCTTCTGGTAGGCATCAGATATCAAACGGACAAAACAAAAAAATTCAGCTGAAGCCAGGGTATTTTTCTTTCCCTATGGGGAAAAGGGCATCCATTATGCAATGAATCTTCTTTTGTGATGGTTTGGTGGCTTTGACAAAATGCATTTTACTTCATTGTCCTTTTACTTTACATAATGGCCACAAAATGGCAAAGCAGAAGATGTTATTGCTGATCAGAACAATTAGTAGAAAGCTCGAATAGAGTAACATTGCAGAAAGCCCTGACCTTTTGGGCCAGAGCAACTTTCTCAGAAGCTATATTCTGCATAAAGGGGTATGACTTGTCTTGCCGTCCCCAAAGCAGTTTTGATCTGTTGTCTTCATATTGGTGGGAGGAAAAAAAAAAAAGGGACAAAGGAGCTGACTTAGTTCCCCTCATGTTGTAAAACCCAGCACGTTGTAAGATACCGGAATAAATGTAACAAGACAGGTAGAGCTTAACTTTACCATGATCCCAGGGGATGCTGAAAACTGTAGTAAAATGAGATTCTATATGAAACAATTAAATAAGCTTTTTTAACATTAGGCTGGGGAAGACCTGAAGCAGAATCTGTTTGGGAGACCCTGCTCTCATATGGACACCTCGTGATTCCAGAGCGGAGTTCCTGCCAGGTGTAGGGCTGTACCCGCACGTATAAAGTTACAAGGAGGCTTAAAGATCTTTCAGAGCAGAGAGAAAACTAATAAACCTAGAGTTCCTATAATCTGGGTTTACCTTGGCTTCCCTAGGTAGATCCCTGTGGCGCAGAGGACACATTTAAGGACAGCCAAGCTGATGCCCCAGTTCCCACTGATTTTTACTGTGAGGCCGACTCCCATTTGTCTTTGATTATTGGCCTCTGGTTTCCAATGGATATAACCACCCTGCTTTCCTGAGCCCTGTTGCGTTCACCAGTGGGCTGTCCTCTTCTGCTGTGCCCAAAGCCCAGGGACAGCGGTGACGGGAGGGAGCGAGGAGCTTGGCTGGTTGAATGCAGAAAACTCCAGGAGCATGGGTGGGAGATGCTAAAAGTGTTACAGGAGGCCTTGTAATAGGGCCACAGCTCCGGAGATGGCTATTTCATTGGAGAGCAGCCCCTAATTAACACCTCACGTATACGTCTGGGCGCGTTCATCACGTCACTCTTCCGTTCCGTCCGTGAGTTGAACACGGTGGCTGAATTTCTTGCCAGCTTATGCATAAGCTAAAGGCGAGGTATTTGATCCGTGGAAGCTGGCTGAGCTGCGGCACTCTGCAGCGAGCAGGTCGTGGTCTCCTCAGGCTCCCTGCCTCTAGCTGGCCCTGATCCTTCATTTCCTCTGATGTCGTCACTCCAATTTAAACAGAAAGCAAGGCAGAAATTTGTATTTGGCTTCCACCTCCGTCGGGTTCGGGCCTGTTCGGACATGTCCACGGACGTTTCAGGAAGCGGGTGTTTCTGCAGCCAACGCAGCCACTCCTGCCCTCTCCCTCCCAGAGCTGTTTGGCCTCAGCTCGTGCTTCCGAGACCTCCGTATTTCCACGGGCTCAGTGATGTACTCAGGGGCCAGCTGCTGATACTTCTCTTCAGTCCTCGGAAGTAAAAGGTTGAAATCAAAAGCTACAGGAGAGTGTTTTTGCTCATCACACAATTAATACGTTTCCCACGTTTGCAGGCAAGTGGGGTCTCCCGAAACCACATCCAGCATCTGGGCTGGGGATAAGGCCCTGAGGAGGGAAAGGAAGGTCTCTGGAGAGATGGGGCTGCCGTCCACGTGCGAGCAGCTGCTCTCCCTGGAAGACCTTTGCACCCAATCACTTGAGTACCGATCTGAAGTTCTTTTCCTTAGGCTTACGCTTTCTGTTCAGAGGACGCTGCAGTCAGCACACACGTCCCAGTGTTTTATAGGAGCAGTAAAGAAGTTCGTAGGCTACAGAAGGACCTGAACAGTACTGAGTGTAGCTCTTCAGTACAAAAGGGCAGTGTGAAATCAGCAGGTATTTTTCATTAACATTTCAAGTAGAAACAATAACTCTGTTACAGGCCTGTAATTTGTTTTTAAGAAGTCTTTCATCAGCTTTCACTGAGTCTTTAAGCTTGAATTTCTAAGGATTTGTGTTTCAGCTTGGGATGGAGAACAAAAATCGTCCTCGTAGGATGATATCCTCATCGTCTACCTCATACAGAGGTAGAATTTTGACATGTTGCAATGTCTTGAAAATGTAGGATTTTGACCAAAACTATTGAGGGATTTTGTCTAGAACAGGGACACCCTTGAAGAATAATGCTAATCTTCCAGATAAAAAAGAAATCCTATTTTTTAAGTAATACACTGGAAAAACTCCACAGTATTTTAATTAAATTAAATCACAATGAAATGCAGAAGACTTAAATAGATTGGCTGTCTAGTATAGCTGCTAATCTGTCTCATGTTCAGTGATCTGGTTCACCCTGCATAATCATCATTTATTCTGCGTGTGTTGTTCCAGGCGGACTACATCCCAAAATATTTTGCAGAGTTAATCAAATGCAGCCTGAAATTCAAAGAAGAGGAGAGCAGTTAACATGCATATGCAAGAGAGAAATGTATTGCTTTCGGGTACAGCTTGGAAATAGATAAAATGCTTCAGGTCTGTAAGGGAACTTTCTCTGAGCCCCTGTAACCATATTCAGTAGCTCCTGTAAGAGCTCAGAGGATTGCAGCGATTCCAGGTGCTCCGCAGCTTGGTTTCCATGTCCAGGGTCTGTGAGTTAATACGGAGGAGGTAGAAGATGTTCCATCATCCTGCTACAGGCAAGCGAAGTTCGGTACTTATAGGATGCAGCTTGTCTGAAGGAATTCTCCAGATGGCTTTGGAATTGGCCTTCACTCCTGCAACACTCGTTTACACCGGTCAGGAGTTTAGGCTGAGCCCTCCAGAGCGAGCTAGGCACCTGGCTTGCCTTGAAAATCCGGGATTTATTCCTAGCTGCTTTTCAGAGCTTTTGTGATTGCCTGACTCCTTCCATTTCTGAAATTCCACTTTGTTGGTTTTTTTTTTCCTGGCCTCTTCTGGTGCAGCCTTATCCTTCTTTCTTTTTTTGATGCCCCCAACCTGCTTCTGAACCCTTTACCTGTTTGATCAAAGGATATTTTAGTCTGAGTTTCAGAAGAACTTTTATGGTCGGTCTGTATCAGAAACACTTGGCCCGATGCTACCGGCGCACTTTGGTGTTGCCATTCTTAGCCAGGTTTATTCAAATTTGCGCATCAGCCTGTTTTAGGTAGGAAATCAGGCAGAAGCAAGCTGTCTGTTTCCATCCAGACACACCATTCAGAAGTCCTCAGTTCAAATTTCAGCCATTTCTAATTAAGAGCTCATCAAGCCTTACAAAACCCACAGGGTTTCCAAGGATCTCTTGCTAACGGCTACTCTTGGAAAAAATAAAAAAGTACTTCCCGTGGAGTTATTTTGCTTTCAAAGTGCACTGGGTGCGTTTGTCATCCTCTTCCTTTTCTTTCTGTGACGTCTGTGGACAAAACAGAATTGGAGATGATTTGGTCAGTTAGATGAGAAATTCTATATTGAGCACATTAGCATATAAATTTGCTTTTCAAAATGCTTTGGGTCACCAGCTCATACACAGAGGCACCAGCCTGCGCGCGTGGGCTTGCGTACCAGTTACGCGATGAACTTTCTTAAAGGGAAGCAGAAGCCCTTTGCATATGTATTTATATTATTTAGACTTCTGTTAATTTCTAAAGGAATGCTGTAATTTTTGAAATTAATATTATTTACATGGCTCTGAGTTTTTTGAAGTCAAAAATTATGCATAAACTCATCTGCTCACGGTAGCTGAGTTTCTAGATAATACAGATCCTGTTCTTGCATTACTTTAGCCCCCATAAATCAATCCCTAAGTCAAAACCCTTTAAAAACGTAAATGCAAACATAAAACCAACAAATGTTAGGATAGTTAGTCCATTACTTAAAAAGGAAGGAGAGGAAATAACAAACGATACCGAGAATCAAGTATTCAATGCCTTTTTTGGTTGCTTCTCCAAAAAAAAAAAAAAGGTTGATAGTGATTCTATTTTAATAGAGTAAGTTTTAACAGGAGGCTCATCTCAAATAGCAAAAGAGTGTGCTGGCTAAAATTGAAATAATTTAGATGTTCTGCAGTCCAGCAGAACCTGATGAGGTCTACCCTGGAGTACTGCAGATTCTATCTGAAACAATCCCAGGGTGATTAGAGATTATCTTTCAGAGTTCACAGATGACCAAGGTAGAGTCAGAGGCCCAGGGAAGGGTAAACATAAGGTCTATTTTTAAATAGGGAAAAATGAGAACCAAGGGGATTACGGAACTGTAAAACTAACTTCAATACCCCCAAAGTTTCTAGAATTAGCTGTTACAAGCACTCAGAGAATAAGAAGTTAATAAGAAACAGCAAATATGGATTTGTCAAGAGCAAATCATGTCAAACCAGTCCAGTTTCTTTGCAGGTTAGATGAACTAGTAAATAAAAATGCAAGAAGTGGTTATGATGTGTGTTGGTTTGAATGCTTTCAGTGCAGTCATTCATGGCATGCTCATGGTCAAAGTAGAGATATGTGCTCCATTTCAAATTGCTGCATCGTGGGGGCACAACTAGTTGTAAATTAAGCCTGAAAAAGTAGATGTAGGTAGTTTCCTGTCAAGGCAGGAGGACGTGTCATGTGGGGTCCTTCAAGGGTCTGTCCTGGGCCAGGACGTGCTCAGTACTTCAGTGACTGTCTTGCGTGACGATATAAAGTGCACACTTGTAAAATGTTCTGAGATTGCATTGGGTGGGATTGCAGCATTTTGGAAAGGTCTCCGGGGAGACCTTATAGTGGCCTTCCAGTGTCTGAAGGGGGCCTACAAGAAAGCTGGGGAGGGACTTTTTACAAAGGCCTGTAGTGATAGGATGAGGGGTGATGGGTTCAAACTGGAAGAGGGGAGATTTAGATTGGAAATCAGGAGGAAATCCTTCACTCTGAGGGTGGTGAGACAATGGCACAGGTTGCCCAGGGAGGTTGTGGATGCTCCATCACTGGATGTGTTAAAGACCAGGCTGGATGGGGCCTTGAGCAACTTGGTCTAGTGGGAGGTGTCCCTGCCATGGCAGGGGAGGTTGGAACTAGATGACCTTTGAGGTCTCTTCCACCTGAACCCATTCTATGAAGCAGAGCTCTGAATCTTTTTTTATACCTGGTTATATGAAATTAGCAACTTGAAATGTAATAAAACCAAATCCTCATGGTTAATGAAATAAATGCAAGTACAGAATAGAATGCAAACCAGAAAATACTTTGCAAGAGAAGCCGTGTTAAAAAATAAGGCAATTAAGGATGCAGAGCGCTGGAAAACCATAAACTGAGTGCGGTATAACATCAGAGAACTGCTTCAGAAAAGACAGCTCATGCAGCAGACTTTTAGTGGGACTTGTGGGTAGAAGACAAGGGGTAAATTTTGCTTTTCAGGCAACCTTCGTACAGCCTTGGCTGCCTTTGGCTTTGGTTGTGCAGTTCAAGAAAAATCTTGACAAATTGGAGAGGGACTAAAGGAGAGCTGTAGGAATGATAAGAGGTTTGGAAAACGCAACCTATGAGGAAAGATTGAAAGAATTGGAGTTGTTTAGTCTAGCGAAGGGAAGACTGACAGGACGTGATAACATTCCTCCAATATGTAAAACATTGCTCAAAAGAGAATGGTGATGAATTGCTCTTCATAGCAGCAATGAGTAGGAGAAAAATAATTGGCATAATTTTTAGCAGAAAAAGTTTAGATATTACAAAAGAGAATCCTAGCTTCAAGGATACTTCAGTATTAGAATAAGTTGTTTGAGGAGGTTACTGGATCTGCTTCCTTGGAGGTCTTTAAAAACAAGTTAGTCATCTGTCAGGGATGGCCTGGGAGTATTTCATACTGTCCGCTGTGTGAGAGAACAGGCTCGACCGACTGCAGCTTTGGGTGTCTTCTGGCTCTGTAGCTTAGTTTGTACTTATAAGTGTGTTTAAAGGTTAAACTGAATAAAATATTAGCAGCTGGGAGGTAGATGGAGTGTTGATCGTTTGCCGACGTGTTTTTCAGAAGGATGATGCTGTAGTTGCATCAGAGTACTCACAACCATGAGCAATTTTATTTATCCAACACTTGCGTGAGGTGACTATTACACTTCTTACAGTAGGCGAGGAACAAGGTAGATTAAGTAGTTTCCAGATTGTGTTATGTAAGGTAAGCAGTGTACATAACCAGGCCAGGAACCCTATGAAACATCCTGCAGGTTTTGTGAGAAGCATGTTGTGCCTGTCTCATCTCTGGTTATTTGGACAGTAGACGCTGGGGAATAGTTGTTCCATATGATCATAGTCTTCCTCAGCAGCTGTGTTGCAGTTCTCATCTGTTTGTCGACCTTTGGTTTAGTTTTCTTCCTCATTGTGCTGTGATTAGTGATTTAATGTGTTTAGGTTTTAAATGGCTTCATTTGTTATTTACAGCTGGTTGTGAGACAACTGAGCGAGCAGTGTGGGGGTACACACACAACCTGCCATTCCCAAGCTCACGCTGGCAGGTGAATGGTTCTTCCTGGAAGCTGAGTCCTCCTGTTTTAAATCACAGATGACTCGTTGGTACAGAGGTCAAGGTGAAGTGCCTGGGAGGTCCAGACACCTACAGCTTCCTGAGACTGATTAACATCTCATGACTGAAACAAGGATAGTTTAGGATGTAATCCTGTCTTCCCTCCTTCTTTCTAGAATTGTGATTAGAAGAATGTAAATGTTACTGTATGCTGTTTGTTTTTCATGCAGGAACCCAGAAGTCTAAAAGGGACATGAAGGTAGTGTAAGCACAGGTGCTGCGCATGGGTTTTGGGTAAATCAAAGTGGCCTCTGGAAAGGCCAACTGTCTAAAACCATCAGCACTTGAAGTTTCATGACACTGTTTAGAAAAAAGCCAAAGAACAAAACACATTTTTTGCCCTTTCAACCTGAAATGCTTCTGTAGCATTTCGTCAGGGCTGGTCTGTGCTGAGTTCACGGGGAGGCTCTGCCGGGTGAGGTCCAGCCGAGCAGGGCCTGCCAGTCCGACACCGCGTTAGCCCATCCAGACGGCCTTTCCCCAGGGGCCTCGTGGCCTCTGCAAAGCCCAGCTTGTGCAGTTACGGGAAACCAAGACCCGACAAGGCTGCCATCTCCGCCAAATGCCCATGGTGGTTTTGGCACAGCCGTGTGAATCGTACCGGGTACCTGTACATTGCAGGTCAATCTTATTAAGAGATCGCCCTAATGGCAAATAGAAGAAGTGGAGGTTGGCAGCTTTTCTGCCTTCAGAGCCCCCATCTTCCCTTACACGATGTTGCTTTCTGCGTCTGAGCAGCAGGAAGCAATTGTCCAAGTCACGAGAGCCGAGTGCTCAGCACCGATGTGTGTTTAGCGCTGGGATTGCCGTTTTTCACGCCCTGGGAGTTGAGCTGCAGAGTTAGGTAGCCTGATGGTAGGCTTGAGGGAGGTTGCACAGTGTAGCTGGCTGCCCCAGCACATGACCCTCGCTAGGGCTGGACCCGCACGGTCCAGATGGGACGTTTTCCAGCTGTACCGACCGGTTCCCAAATTCCAATTTTAAACCTGGGACCAAACAAAGCACTATCCAGAAGGTTTCTTGTTTGGGGTGCGTGTGTGTTCAAGTGTGGTGTTTTGCTACACAGCTGCTTCATCCCAGAGTAAACTGTCCGAACTAGAGACAGAGAGAACGGGCCACAGAGACCTCCATCTCAGAATCGGTCCTTACAAGCAGCACCCCTGTGTAAAATCCCACCTTCACCCTTCGCCTGGGGAGCGCACCAGGTTAAAAGCCAGAGCTGTGGGTTACTTCCTGCAGTGAATTTACTACTTTTCTGATAAAGTTTACAGGGAGATGTTCCCCCTCCTCACACACCTTTTTTTTTTCTCCCCCCTCCTTACTGATCCCTTCTCACCCCACTGCTGCACACACCATTTCTTCTGCGCTACATACTAAGTGGGGGAGATCTCTTGGACCAGGGGCCTCCTGCTTAATGCACTAAGGATTCAGTCAGGCCAAAAATGCCTGTAGCATATGGGGAAGGAAAGGGCCAGCAGTGAGCAAGCTTGGACAGATGTGCTATAGAGGGAGCGTGGTGTTAGTGGGGATGGAGAGAGCTCTTCCCCCTTCCCAGCCCTTTTGGGGGGGGGCCAAGCAGGAGAAACGGACCCTTTTTAGGACCCCAGCAGTTTGGGAGAGCCCCCGAGGCATTTTTGGCCGGGAGGTTGCGCGCACACACACGGAACAGTTCAGCAGCAGTCCAATCCCCAGTGACATGGAGCTTTTTCTTAATTCAGAGCATATTTCAGGCTTCAGTTTAAGCAGGGGTGGCGGGGGGAGACAGCACCAAAAAACAACCCATAAACCATAAAGAATCTACTGAAACAATTGTAAGGGGAAAAAATAGACTGTGGCTGCAGCCGAAGTTGTTAGAGAGGAGATGTAGGGAAGAGATGAAAACTAAAAGAAGCAATTCCTGTTCTCCTCCCTGGCCTCAGGTCAGCCTGGCAGAGCACAGACCTGTGCAGGGACTTCCCAAAACACCAGCGAGGTGTCTCCCCAGAAGCTGCCCTCAGGTGAACCTCTGCTTCACCTGGCCTTTGGGATGGATGCGGCTCTGCTCGTTCACTCTTGCTTGCACGGTGGCAGCTCTTGCATTTCTCCGTGTTGTTTTTCCAGCAGAAGCTTAAAGCCGGGTGATCAGAAGTTGTTTATCTTCTTGCTTGTTTGTTCTTGCTGAGCACCTTCATGTGGGGATCTCAAAGCACTTTGGAAGCAAGAGGCTCACAAGCTTTCTGGTGAAGCAGGACCATCTGTTGGTGTCAAAGCGGCCAAGTGATTTTTAAAGGGTGCCTGACAGGACTGGGAATGGCACCTACATAACCCAGCCCTCCTGCGCGTGATCTTTCCTGACAACCATTTTCTTCTTTGCAATTCCGAATTATGTGCCTGGACATTGGCATCCTTTACAAAGAGCAACCGAGTTGATCCCTGCCCCAGATACCTTCCCGTATTTGCTCTCAGGGACAGTTTTCCTCTCAAGGCAGTTTAGCTGCACATGACTCTCAGCGCAGCTTGTTCAATACTGCCAAGGCCCTGCAGCGCAGGGTGCGTCTCCTCACTTAACATCTGGGGGTTTTGACCGAAATTGCCTCAGTTTCTGCAGGGGCCCACAGCTGATATAAAACACTGCGAAATTACGACTATTTTTGTTGTTTGGGTGTTTTGATATTTTTGTTGTCGTTAAACCTGCAGTTCCTTTTAGCATACTGAGCTGCATTTACTTACAATTGTACCCAGGCATTTATGATGTTAAAAAAAAAAATTACTCCCAACTTTCCCCGGTTCAGGGAGGTGGAGAAAAAGGGGGGGCGGGGGGGTGTGT
>JAVSBS010018520.1:25622-60405 GCA_033124195.1 Coracias cyanogaster | reverse complement strand
TCTCAGGCTTCTCTTCTCCAGACTAACCAGCCCCAGGGCTCTCAACCTTTCCTCACAAGGCAGCTGTTCCAGTCCCCTCATCATCCTCGTACCAACTTTTGGTACTCTGACTGGTGTATAATTGACAGACTGAGGGGATAGAAATTTCTCATTCTTCTAAATACCATCAAAATTATGAGATTTGGAGAAAGGGAAAAAAGAAAATGTTTTCCCATTTCCTTTGCTTTCCCGCTTCTCCGTATACAAAGTTTGCAAGTGGTTTCAGATGGGGTAGAAAATAAATGTTGGCATGCAGTGGCATTTTGTAGTTTGAAATTTTGTGTGTTGGTATATTTTCTTATATTTCCTTATATTTTATAAGATAAAAGTCTTTATAAGCTGCTTTATTGTAGCAATTTTATGAATTTTCCCATCACTTTTTGACAGAATGTCCTATTCCTGCCATTGCCATGGGTATTGTTTCTTTTTTATGAATGACTTTATCTCGGTCTGTTTTTATGCATTGCTAGAAATCCGATATAGACCTTTGTCCTAGGGCAGATTCGGTAATTTGAAATGGCAGTTAAATTGTTGTTTATGCTTTTCGACGTCATGTTATCTATTAAAAGAAAAAGTCAGGCAATATTAACATTTTTTATCTTAGCTTCATGCTTCTGTTTGTTCATTCATCCAAAGCATGTTTTGGGTGTAAAATGATCATTCCACTTGTGGGAGCACCCTTCTTGCTGTGGGGTGGAAGAAATCATTGTCTTAGTCACCTGGAGGGACACAACCCCCTGCCTGATGGCTAGAGGTCTGGCTCTGAGCTGTACCAACCACTCGTGTCTCTGGTTGGACTCACTGGGAGCTGCGAGTAGCGCCCATGAGTCAAAGTTGCAGAAAACCATGTAACCTCATCTTGAAATATGGTTTTAAATATATTAGGCAGTAATTTAATCATTTGTCAGACCAACGCAGCCTGTAACTGCTTTCAGCGTTGCAGCATCAGACTCCCTGCCGAGGTACAACAACCTGGATATCAGGAGAACTTCCACGGGATGACAGGCAGACACCTCTGCCCTCAGCTCTGCCTCATCAAACTTTCATCTCCATGAGACAATTAGGAAAGCTCACGTGTTATAATGCAAAACGTTGAACCATTAGTACCTGCTGACATGGAGAAAAATGGTAATAGTATTTCTCTCCCAGCTGCCTGTCCTTCAATTTAATTTTATAGCGAGAGTCTCAATTTTTTTTTCTAAGTTTCCAAAAAAAGACTTAAAGCATCATTTCTAAAAGAAAGTGCCAAGCTAGCTAGATGTAGAAGTTGCTGCCAATTCTGCCTTTAATACTTTTAAAACAAATACAGCTTTACAGGCACGCTCAGGCCAAAGCTGTGTGCCAAAGGCCATCAGAGCTAAAGACATGTTTTAGAATATACATGTATAAAGTGAATACACGTATAAAGTGAGCCTGATGATTCACATACTTTGATGCCTGGAAGCAGAACACATTTACATGAGGTTCTTTATTTCTAATTTACATCATGTTCCTTGGTCTAATCTGGTGGTTCCCCATTCCTGTGTCCAGCAGTAGACGGTGAGTGTTTGTGTGAGACATGATGATTCTCCTCACAAGGTCTGTTCTATGTTTATTCATATATTCTCTGTTCAGTGTAATTCCAGAGAGATAATTACCCATGAATGCGTTCTCCTTTCTCAAGTAAATTAAAGGGTTTCCCATATGGTGCGACCACAAGGAGTTTTCTGAGAATCTGCCACGGTTCAGGTACAAGGAGACTCCCAGCTTAGCTGTAACCTTTGAGATCCTTCCTATTTTCATACCGACACCTATGTCATCAATCCCATTACAGAAAAATTCCTCTAATCGGAAAACCCTGCTGGTGGAAAACCTGGCCTCATCCTATGAAAAGTAAGAGGTACCGTGGGGATGTTTTTGTTGTTAGTGAATCATATCTGGTAGGAGTTGTTTCTTTTTCTTGTGCCACACCTCCAGCCCCCTCCAAGCCGAGCAGCCAATTGCTTTGGCTGAAAGAGCCCGTGGAATATAGCGTGCGGTAATTGCTTCATTGTGTTGCTTTAAGAGGAAAGGAAAACAGCTATTACTGTGAGCAAGTGCTTCTGGGTTCCCCCCCACCATTGCGGTTGTGTGTTTTGGTTTGCAATGTCTCCTATTCTGAAACTGTTTTTTTGAGGCTTTCTGTTGCTCAGGTGAAAGGTTGGGAATGGACATCAGCCGGTAACGCAGCTGCTGGTAAGGAGGGAAAACATTCGTTTGGAGGAAAACTCTTCATTTCTAAAAAGGGAGTGAAACTATGGGTAACTTTCATCCTGAGCTCTTTATGGAAGGTAGCAAAGCAGCACAGTTTTATTCCTGGAAAGCGTGCCGAGGCTAGGCTTGATGCCTGTGTGCTTTCATCTCATCTTCTGGTGCATAAAAGTTAATGGAGATTTGACTTTTAAAATTACTGTTCTTACTTGTTTACCCGTTTGGCTCTAGATGTAAATATGGAATTTAATGGTCGGTCAGTGGCTGAGATCAAGCTCTATAAATCTGAGGGACTGCCTGTAAAGAAGCTGTTCTTCCATAAGCATGTTGTGAGAAAAACGAACAAAAAAGCCCAGCTCTAGTAAACTGAGTTCAGGCCTGTTACTGAAGAGATCTAGAAATTTATGACTGGAAAAGGTATTAGGTTGTGACCTGATGGTCTCCTGCTGCTGAGGCTCCAGTGGCGATTAGGAAGAAGTGATTTCATTGCCATGTGAAGGCTGTTGCCCTCATCCCTGGTTTTTTTCCTCATTGAGAAGCTGAACATGGTATTCAGGACTCGGAGGAAAAAATGCCTCCCCACACATACCCACCAGGCGTTATCACCGCCGGCAGCTCGTCTTCAAAGACCCTGCACTGACGCTCTGTGTGACTAAGTCCGCTTAATTCCCCACCTAAGAGAAAATCGTAGAGTTCAGAAGTTCAAGGAACTCTTTTGCTGACCACACGCTTGTGGTTGTCTGGGCTGCAGGGTGAAGACTCGGGCTGAATCGCTCAGTGTTTCGGACTGCTTGCAGTCGTGTAATGTCATCTTTCGAGGCAGTGAATGGCCAGAAAGGTGGAAGGCTTCACAAGCTGCTGGTGGGACCTGCGCGCTCTTGCAAGTGTCGCCTTAGATGTCACCTTGGGAGCTGTTTGAGAGGAAGTATCTGGAAGTCTCATCCCAAGTTCTGGGAATGTCTAGCATGAGATTGTGTATTCATGGCCTTGGCAGGCCCATATATAACCCTGTGGAGCATCCCCCTTCCCTCCCAACTTGTGTAACTGTTAATAGTAGTAGTCTCCTATAAAGCTTAAAGTACATAGAGCATTTAAAGCTTATAACATTTATAGATTGCTACAGTAGCAGGAGAATCAAGCTAATGAAAGGATTGGGTAGGTGCCCTGAATTAATACGACCATAATCTAATTCATTTTAACTTCTTTTTTGCTGCATATAAAACCTTCCACTCTCCTCCAGCAGTAACTTAGGGCCAAATTCACAGGCTCATGGCAGATAATGGGAAGGTTCCCGCACAGTGGGGCTGAAAGTCAGGTTTTGAACCTGGCAAGGGCAGAGCAGTGATGGTAGAAAGGGCAGAGATCTGTGGAGGGCAGCAGGAGCTCTAGGAAAGGGGGATTTGGAGATTGAAGAGCAAATAGGAGAGTCGGAGCCAGGAGGTGTAGATGAAGCAAACGGTGAGTTTTGGAAGAGGTCTCTGCTGTCATCTGAAAGTGATACTTTTTTTTGTTTGTTTCCTTAAAAATTTCCATAGCATAGAACCTGCTTGCACCCAGAGATTTCTTACAGGCCGCTCCTTTCCATTTATGACCATACAGCATTTTACTCTCCCTTCTCTGCCCTTGCCATTCCCCAGAGAAATTCTTTGGAGAACACTTCTTGTAGTTATGACTCTTAAGTGCAGTGAAATGTATTTGATTGTGCTGTCTACTTTTGTTCTTTGTTTCATCTCTATCTCCCATCTGTTCGGTTTGTTTCAGCCAAAAAGGAAGGATTATTGAGTGCTCTATAGATCATCCCTCGGAGGGAGGGAGCTCGGGACCTGCAAGCAGTCAGGTTGAGGAGCTGGAGGGGAAAGCAGCGATTCTGAGAGTGAGCGAGGCGTTGGGCATTGTTCTGACAGATTTTGTTGAACTGTGTTACTGGATCACTGAGTTCAAGAAAATATTACAGCACGTGTCCATGTAACAGCCAGTTCACCCTTCTGACCTTTTCATATTCTCCTCAGAAACTGTGTCTGACACTGTTTTCTACATTCTTTGACAGCCCTCCCTATCTACTAGAGAGTTATGGAAAGTAATGTAATATAATAACAAAATGAAGGGCTATCAAGTTTGTTCTTTTTTTAAGCCTGAACCCGGGTATACCATGCTAGAGTTTCAGGAGCTTTTGAGTGCTCATAAGGTAAGGGACGAGCCTGTTCTAGGATGTGGAAAATTCAGTGAAAAACAAGGCATTAAAGAAAGCAATAGCTGGACACGATTGAATGAGGAGCACTGTTCTTCATAGACCTGTCCTGAACTCGTGCCCCGGCACAGTTTGAGGACTGGTGTTGTGCTTGGAGTAAACCGAAAACCAAAGCTGAAGCCACTTGCGCTCATTAAAGAACTTGTGGCAGCTTTCCGTGTGCTGGGCGAGCAACACCTTGCCCTGGTCAGACACTTATTCGAGCGAGTCTCTTCTACGTGTTGATTGCGGCTGTTTATGACACCTTATTTAGGAGGCTCTCTCCGTCACTTTCTTTCTCCATTGAGTCAATGAAGGGAGAGTGCATCTAATTTAAGTTTCTTCTCTTACTTGCCTTTTGGAAATGTGTTTTATTTTTTTTTCCCCTCGCTAAGTATATGAGAAGTCTGGAGAGATTAGTCTCATAATGTAGGCTAAGATAGGTATCTAAAGGTAAGTGGTGTTTACACCCCCATTCTCTAAGTGTTCCGTGGATCCTCATTCAGATGACAAGATGCCTTGTCCCAGCCTCCTAAATCGCTGTCTTATGTTAAAGTGTTTCCACAGCGGCTGCACATCCATCGTGATCCCATGTGCTTCTGTCTATACCCAGATGTGTATAAAGGTGATAAAATCTATTTTATCTGAAAGGACTTGCAAGCAACAACATACTGCCTTAAACAGAGAAATGTTTGCAAGGGTTTGTGTATACTAATGGATGAAGAAGTACATGCAGTGAGGAAAATCATGATTCCCGCCCAGGGAATACAATTAGCAACCACTACCTGTAGAGTTAGGGCTGGATTAAGGTTTAAGTGGATGAACACAGAGTTGTGCTACCCGGATCTCCTGCTCCCAACACGCCGATATCTGGATGGTGGGTTCTGCAGGGACGGAGGTGTTTCCCTGCAAGCAAGGATGCTCCAGGTGTCTACAGCATCCTTGCTTGTTCTTTGTAGCTTCTCTGTTGCCAGGCTCCATCTGCTCCGTCCTGGATCCAGCTCTGAGGCACACGTGACAGGGTGGACATCTCTTGGAGGGCTCTGCATGCTGCCTTGGCTGCTGGTTCTTCTGTCAGCTAGCCTGCAGAGCTGTGGTGTGCATGTATAGATCTACCTGCTCCACCTGGCTGAGAGGGATGTGGTCTACTCCTTTGAGTCTAGGATACAAGCAGTGAAGACCCGCAATTACATTTGCTTTGTTAATCCTTCGCATAATGCTACAGGTAATGCAGAGACCTGACCTGGTGTCTCCTGGGAAGCTCTCAGCAGGGTGGTATCAGGATTCATGGGATACTCACCATAAAAACACAACGTGCTATGGTGAAATACGCCCATACTAGGCTGAAACCTGCTCACGTTCTTTGTGGAAGAGCCACATTATAGAGTCTTCCCTTACGCAAAATACCTGCAGGCCGAGCCGATGGGATCCTACCCGAGGAGCACCTGCAGGGCCAGGCCTGTACTCTCCAGGCCATTTCAGGATGCGTGGCAGAGCAAAGCTGGTCAGCCCACAAAGACAGGGATTTGTTTATTTACACAGAAACTCCCTCCTGCTCCTTGCAGAGCCCTGAAGCCAGAGCTGGAGGGGGGAGCGTGCGTGCTGCTTTGGGCAGGAAGCATGGCACGGGGGGCACCTGACCTGCTTGAAAGACAGCTCCTCTGACTCATCAGCTGAAAGCAAAGTGAGCTGTATATATTTAAAGCAAAGCTCGATTTTAAAAATTAATGATCTGCAAGGGAGAGAGGAGAAACCGCTTCTCCATAATGCAGAAAAAGGCCCCGATGACCACAGCCTGGGTCCCTTTCCAGATGATGTCATCATCAGTCTAAATAATAAATTTTTAACAATGTGGAAAAAAAAAAAAAAGAGGAGGAAATAAAAAAGAGGGGGACTCTGTTTCAATAAGGAGTAAAAGTAGCTGGTGGCAGCAGGGTCTAAGGAAAATATACGGCTGGGTGAGGTTTCTGCCCTGTGTAATTAGATTATCCCGAGTGTAGGAGTGTGCTGCCAAAGGCACATTGAAATGCCAGTAATTGACTGCTCCGTGTCTTCCCCTGCCGCATACCCGTGCGGAACGGAAAACGGGGCTACTCGGGATATATACGGCAGAGGGGCATTCTATAAACGGGGTTGCTAATAATAGGCTGTTAAGATTAGAAGGGAAAGTTTTGGGCTCACATCAGCCCGGAGACTGGGGGATATTTTCCCCTCATAAATAACAGGCCACAAGAAATCTATTCAAGCGGGTTTGTGTTTGGTTGGCGAAGGTACGCGGTGTTTTACCGGTGGAGTGCTCACACGGGCTCTTTAACGCAGCTTAAATTACTAGCAACACATTTGGTTTTAAATGTGCTCCGTTTTGTTCCGCAGTAAACCCCGGGAAAAGTGTTGCCCGTTGCTGTGAGCGTGGTGGGAGGGCTCGGGAGGGCTGGGCAGGCATCGGCGGTCTGGGTTTTGGGGGGAGCTGTGGCACCAACACGCTGGACTGGATGATTTCATTTCACGCGGACTCCCCATCGTTGGGAGCCCTCAGGCATTTTCCGTGAGATTCCAGCCAGAATTTTCCCCAAAAAACCAACTCCAAAGCAAACCTTAGCTAACGTTGGAATTGCGTGGACCATCAGAATGTATCTGATGTCATTTGAAGCTGTATTTGAAGAGACCTGGCTTCCAGATTGTACTCAGGGCTTGAGCGCCAGTGCGCCGTGTATTCTTGTGGAGATGACCCTCTCTGTGAAGAACTTTAGAGCTAAGGAGACAAGACGGCAGCTATTCCAACCTGGCAGCCATGGGGGCTTCCTTGTCCAAAAGCAACAAAATATTCATGTCAAAGCTATGGACCAAAACGGCATTTCTTGAATCTCAGTCTTGTATTTTCCCAACTCAATTTGTATTAACCCGAATCAGAGTTTTTGTGGATCTCGGCTATCTGGAAGTCAGGCCCTGAAAGGAGCAGATGTGTTTCATGAGGTTTGGGGGTTGGTAATGGGAGACTTCAATGGTTTTAATACCCAAATCTACACCTTCTCCGCAAACTGTACAGGACAGATTTATGCCATGTTTTGTAGGGGGCTGATCTTAATACCCTTGTCGTGAGACAGATTTACTGTAGTTGTCAAGACTGATTTGCTGTAGAAGTCAATACCTCAGCCCACCGGTGCCTTAAGGAAAAAAGGCCTGGGCGTTTAATGCCATAAATATTTTATTCGTGCTCTGCCATACAAACCTTGCATGGCCTTTCAAAAACAACTTACTTCTATTATGCCCCAGTTTCTCATGAGTTAAATGGGGATAACAGCACTTCTGAGAGTGAATAAGGCCGATCACATATGGAGATTTCTGACTGGGAAGATGGAAAAAATGTCTTTTCTCTACTAGGGCCTATTATGTTATTTAAATGAATTCTTTCCTTTTTCCTTTTTTTTTTTTTTACTTTTTCTCCTTAAATAGTCACTTTAATTTCCTTTCGGTTTTATTCTGGTACACAACAGCACACCGTTTAGACGCCCTTCAGCTCCGTGGGTCATTTGATGTCTCTCCCTGTTGCTGCTGCCATTCCCTTAGCGAGGGAAAAAGACTCATTGGAAAGTCTTTGCTGGGTTTGAGGGTGGTGCTGACAGTGCCTGGCAGAGATGCTGAGGTCACCAAATTCAACAGGAGTCTTTCTGCAGTTGGCTGGTGGTAATGCAGGGGAAGATTGTGGGTGTTGGTCTCTTCTTTCAAGTAACAAGCGATAGGACAAGAGGAGATGGCCTCAAGTTGTGCCAGAGAAGGTTTGGGCTGAATTTTAGGAAGAATTTCTTCACTGAAAGAGTGATTAAGCATTGGAACAGGCTGCTCAGGGAAGTGGTGGAGTCACCATCCCTGGAGGGGTTCAAAAAATGTGTAGATGTGGCACTTCCGGACATGGTCTAGTGGTCATGGTTCTGTTGGGTTGACGGTTGGGCTTGATGATTCAAGAGGTCTTCTCCAACCTTAACAATTCTATGGTAAGATGACAAACACTCAGACTTGACTGTCAAGTACTTTTGTCTGCTCTGGGTCCCCTGTGAGGAGAGCAGACGCTGCTGCACTCACAGCTGGGATTTCCTTTTCTGCTGGCCAGACAGGAGGGGACCAAGCAGGGTTTAAATCCTCAGGTCACTGATATACGTCATTTGTATTCCCACATTTCTCCCAGCACTGCAAAGGATACATCGAGCTTTGGGTTTTATGCTGGGCTGTAGACACTCATCCGATTGTGCTACAATCGAAAGCACAACTCGCATTGCACTGGTCTAATACAGACACTTCCAGGCTCTTTCTGGTTATAATCTTGCCCTGGGTTTACCGTGGATGGACAGTGTGTTAAACGCTGGCTCAGCTTGTGTGTCATGGGTCTATCTCCTGTCTGGTTTGCTAGAGCTGGAGGCTCTGAGGAGCGTACAGCGTAAACGTGTCTCTCTTTGTACAGGGCGACGGAGCCAGCTAATGAAAAAGACGAGAATTTGGGTAGAAGAAGACCCAGAGTTAGCAGCGAAAGCGGACAGTACAAGGTGACCCTGTTGGGTGGAAACGAACAATGCCGGTGGAGCCTGGAGTCACCTCGCCGCTCCTCCTGCGCCCGCTGCAGTGGAGTTGCTTTGCCAGCACAATGGACGCAGAGCTGGGAGAAAAAGCGGACGAGCTGCCAGGGGCTGTCTGGATGGGCCGCGCATACGGAGGAAGCGTGAGCTGCTGCACCAACTATTTGGCAGTGGAGGAACCTGTCTGCAGAAACCAGGCCTCTGAAATGTGAGTTACGCCATTGCTCAAAACTGTGTGTAGCAAGAAATGTCTGGGAGGCCAGTGATTCATGCTGGGTTAATGTAAAGGTACCAGAGGGGCTAATATAAAGGAAGAAAATTGATACTGGCTTTGCAGTGTTTGTGGCGCAGAAATGCGTACAAATGTTTCCCAGGGAAAGAGCGGAACAATACAATGCAATATTAAAAACAAAATATACCCACCCAACAACAAGCAAACGGCCGTGGGGATGTAGGGGCTGGTAACAGCGCTTGGGTAGCTGTAAATCGGCGCAGGCTGCTCAGGTATTTGCTTGTTGCTCTACGTCTCACGGCAGCTGAAAGGAAAGGGCCCTTCTGAGATGGTAGACGTTGTAGGAGAAAACTTTGCTTGAGTTATTGTGTCAAATGCACTCTGGTGTGTATCCGTGGGAGTTACACGAGGGACAGATTTGCTCCTTCGGGGTGAATGCTCTGGGGAAATTAAAACTAGCTATAAAAGCTATATATAGTTGAAAAGGCTATGGTAACATTTTATGCAGTATGAGCCATGTTCTATTCTTTACAGAAACCCCTATCTGTAAAAAAGCAATTAGAAGTGCTTCCCTGAAAAAAGGCAATTGAACGCAGTGAATGAACTGCAGGAATTGTACAGTTTCCAGAAAATGATGGTAGTGAAGCATTTGTGGGATCCATAAAGTCACCATAAATTCCTAACTGAATATGGATTCACTCTCCAACTCTAAAACCACAAGATTTATTTCCTGCTGGCAGGGGAGGTGAAGTTTGCAGAGCTAGATCTGTCTGGAGCATGCCAGCAGGTGGTGAAAGCGCTGGTGTGTTCCCAAGTGTGTAATGTTCCCAACATCACCTTGATTGGCCACGTCCTTTCAAGATGAGAAGACAGCACTGCTTTTTTTCTGTTGAAGACCCATCTGTGCTTTTCCACATGTGTAATTGTATCTGGGTAGGGAGGTTTACTAGCACAGAACGAGTCCTGTTGGAAAAGAAGGGTAAGGTAGTAGGTATACCAGTGGTTTCTCTCGAGAAGGTCCAGTTTTGGCTCAGGCGCTGGCTTTGAGGTCACACGAGTGCTGTGCCTGGGCGGTGGGCGTGCTCGCCGGTGACTCGCGTGTTTTGTGCTTCAAACCTCAACAATGGGATGAAGGTTGCTTTGTTTCCTTTCCATGAAATTCCCTTTGTCCCCCAGACTGTGGGTGTTCCACCGTTGTGTCCTTTCGGGAGGAGACATTGCTGTGGATGGTTCTGTTGGGTTTTTTCCCCTCTCTGCTCGTTCTCGCTGGCTGTTCCTCTGGGTTCTGGTTCCTGTGCCGTTCACTTTAGCCTCTCATCTTTTAACCGTGCTGTGCTTCTCTTGCTGCTGAACCTAAGAAGGACACCAGCTCCGGCAGCCAACAGTTTTAGTTGCTGGCTGCCTGCAATAGTGATGGAAATATGCATATTAATATGGATTTGGGGTGGGGAAACTGGAAAATAAGTTACAACTTCAGGTAGGATGAAGAAAGTCAGGGAGATACAGACTAAAAGTCACTGCAGTGAAACGGAGAAGTCTGTGGCTGCCGAAACGTGCAATTCTTTGTGCCCTGTCAGAGATGAACGGCCGCGTGTCTTTCCAAAGTCATCTGCGTAGCTGGGTAAATGCGATTGCGTTGACGTAGCGTGTCTTCGTGAGTCTCTTTACAACCACGGGAGCTAGAAATGTCTTTTGTTGTTGTTGCTTTTTTTAATGAAAGCTGACGTTTTGGAGCACAAGTCAGCAGGAAGTGGGGGTAAGTTTATTGGCTGTTTTGGTGGGGCCTGGAGAATAATTCTGCCTTTCTCCTGCCTTTTGTCTATTCAGACTGTAAATTCATTGAAGCAAGGCCTGCGTTCTACTGTGTGCCTTTATAGCAACGGATCTGCGCTCTCAGCTAAATCCCCTAAGGCTTAACAAAATATAAATTAGGATAATGGTATAATAAGTTAAATGTTAAATGGTCATGGGGGGTGGTTTATTTACATGAATTATCACCTTAAAAAAAGAAAGTCCTTCTGAAATCCTGGTGGGAGTTTAGCTTTGTGGCAAAAACTGTGGTTTATTTACAAAGTTGAGCAGGCAGGGCAGTCAGGTGGTGGCTGTGCCCTGTTCTACTGGAGAGGACACGGGCTGGCTTCAGACTTCTGGTACCTCAGCCTTCTCTAAGGTGAGTTTGCTGTTAGCAGTGGGAAATTACTCCCTGTAATTCCATTCGACAGACTTCAGTTGTGTTGCACAGTGCCTTGGGTAGAGCTTCAACACCGGGAATATATCCTGGAAAGATAAAATAATTTCTCCCTCCTTCAGCTCCTGCACAGAGGGATCTTCAACGTGTTCTCTGCCCGTTTTGTTAAGGGAGAATGTAATGCTAAGCTGGGCAGGTGTGGCAGAGCGGAAGAGTGCAACAGAGCTGAGCAAGCCTAACAGGGTGTCACGTGGGTGTAGGATTTGTGCCTTTCCTTCATATGAGTGCAAATAAGGCCACGAATGGTAAGACCTTGAGATCCAAGCTGTTGTGCATACCTAGGAGCTCGGAAAAGAGGTGTAGAGCGGTGAGATTCCTAAAATATCCAGAGCAGATTTGCTCATCTATGTTGTGTGAAACCCACGCATCTTAATCCTGATCAGCAATCTGCCCAATGCAAGTTCCCCTGCTCGCAAACCCACAGCCTCTCGGCTGCGTCCTTTTGGGTGCTTTGCGTAGGGCAGGGCGGAGACGGTGGGTCCCTCCGTAGTTCAAGCTCGTGGAAAACTGGTCTCTAACTCTTGTGTTTAGTAGAGTTTAGATCATCAGCAGCAAAACTTACTATTGCTCAGATTTTGGAAGTCCTCAAAAGTTAGTGTCTGTGTACCAGTATTGCACTGGCTACTTTTGTGTTGTCAGGCCAGCTGGAGACATCGTGTTCTAGACTTTGTAGTATGAAGCAGCCCTAAAGTTGGCAAATTTTACTACGACAAAGCAGCCCTATTTGCAGTTGCTCAGCACAGCGGTGCGGTGCACATCCCGTATCCCTGCCCGCTCCTCGGTAGCTTCGGGGGGCCAGAATACCCTGGCTGCATTGTAGCTTGCTTTTATCCAAACCTTTGTGTACCTGTCTCTCTGAAGCACCCGCTTCTGTGATGGATCACCCTTGTTTTTCCACTTGCCGAGCAGACAGCCCAGCTCAGACAGACCAGCAAGCCTCCCTCCAAACACAGACCAGTGTAAGAGAGCCAGACTGGGGCCAGTGGGCTGTCAGCAGATGGTCCAGCTTGGGAGGAGGCAGAAACAGAATTTGCTGTCAACTCCACGCCAGTGACAGCACCGCGACGTTCCTTGCTGTAGATTAATGTGGGAGAAGGTCCTTGCAGACAACCCCTGCAAAACAGTTCAGCTTCAAGTGGAATTACAGTGGTCCTTTTAGATAAGTATATTATTGCCAGCTGATCCCCAACAGCACTCCCAGCGGTGGGGAAAGCTGAGCCTATTACTGTAAATACAAAAGGGAAGACATACTTGGCATCCCTTTACATTAGAGCTGGCTCAGAAGAACGTCTGCGTAGCTGTTCCGCTGCCAAGATGGATTGTAGTCAGATAGTACACATTGCAAAGGAACCAGAGCGCACACTGAGATCTGTTGGGGTTTTTTTAACAATAGTTTATTTGTGTTTCAAAGGGATAGTTACAGGAATCCAGATCAATATGCTTGTCCAGAACTGTGCCTTCCTATTTTAGGGCCTGGATGAATAGGAGGTTACTTGAGTTCACGTGGATATTGAGGGATCGGTGCCTGCGGTAACGCAGCCTCCCAGGCTTGTTACTTTTCCTTTTTGAAAGCAGATGTGAAAGACCTGTAAGACTGAAGTTGCCATTGTTCTGGCTCCTGGAGTTTTACTTTTTTCCAGCAAAGTCCATGTGGCATTGCCTGTCGTGAGGCTCTTTATGAACGGTGAGGTCGTGTCTCACCAGGAGATGGTAGGAGCTCAGCACTCCCCATCCAAGGGGTTTAAGTAGATGCCGGTTGAACCATTTTAGACTCATGCGCTCAGAACATGGTAAGGTTTAAACCGAATCAAACACTTCTGAAAGGGAAGGAAGGTTGTCTGTTTTAGTTAAATGTTTCTGGTTTTTTTAAATGGTAAGTTATAAAAGCACAACTTTGCTTTGATGAAAAGATCTTCAGCATTTCCCAGTCGTAGGTTTTGAACCCGTCTGTATGTGTTCATGGTTTCAGCACTCTATCCCCTTTGTTGGGATAAGGAAGATGGTTAATTAAAGGAGCTGGTTGCATGGAACCAAAAAAATGATATCTGGTTAGTTCTGTTTCTGAGATATTTTGAAATGCTGATTCAGATAATGACTTGTAAGTGCTTGAGAATTAGGCCTGTAGTTGCTTTGAACATCTTGGTGTATGACTATTTTTTCTCCACTGGCCTCTGATATATTTTGAAGGGATACAGGCAAACAGGAGCTGGGATAGACACGGGCACTGAGATGCTCAGGGTAAGAGTAAGGTATTTCCCCGTGTACAATTTCAAGCCCTGGTTTATAGCAAGCAGTAGATTTCCGATGGTTTTAAGCAAGTATGTACCAGTGATGCACCTGGGGTTTTGTAGGCAAAGTTGCATCCAGCACTTGAGCATATACAGAATCTAGCAGACGACAGATGATGCTGCTCGTGCTTTGAATGGTGCCATTGCTTTTTTTGTGAAGTGTAGACTCAACAAAGTATATCAGCAGTCAGAGCCAGTTTCTTCTGCATTTCAACCTATGACAACTTTCTCAACTCACGTTGGTCTGGGTTGATCCAAGGGGATATCTTCACGGGTGCATTCCAGTGCAGCAGTGCTTCAAAGTTCGAATCCTGGTGTCATCTGGCACATTTCTGATGTCTCAGGCTTTCGTGATGACATCCTGTTACGTGAAGAATTTTGGCTGGTGCATGGTGTTCTCCTGTCAGCGTTTTGCATAGCTGAGGAAGACACCATCCTGGCAAAGGCAGTGTAGTTTGCAGCAGTGTGTCTGGTCTTTGCTGTGGGAAGAGCTTCTTTGTTCTTGGTTTTTTTTTTCTCCATCTTTTTCTTCTTCCCTGTGTGTCTGTGCCTTGCCCAGGGCGAATGGTGAGGCACTGGTGGTGGCACCGTTGCAGAAGCACTAAGCACTGTGGCAGTCCCCGTAGAGGGCAAGAGAAAGGAGTTGTGGTTCAGCAGGGATGTCACAGCGCTCACTCTTCGTTGTGCTAGAAGGTGAAGAGGGTGTGGATTGTCTTCTTTGCTTTGCCCTTGGTTTTGTTGGTTTTTTTTTACCCGAGCTGATGGGATGGGGAGAGCAGGAAAGACTTTTTCTAGACACCTCAGCAGTATGAGGGGAATAAATGTTTTTAAAGGCTTTAAAGAAGCAAGGTAAGATTTCCAGAAGTGCATGAAGAGACCAGACATAACTGTGAGGGATATTCTCAGAGCAGAGCTCTTCCCAGATCCAGGGCCTTTTAAAAAGAAACCTTTAGCATGTTTCTGACGCCACAGAATGAGGGGACTGGTCCATCACTGCTGCGATGAGAGGGACAATGAGAGCACAGTCCAGAAGGTGCTTGCACAATCCTTCCTGGCCCTGGCTAGGCCTTGAAGTCCCTTGTTGTACTGAGCACAGTAGAAAACTCTGCACAGTAATATTGCAGATAACTGGCTGGGAAAGGATTTCTTCAGGGCTTATGCTCCACTTCCACCCACACTTGCAGTCCCAGAGTCACCACAGAAGGTTTAACAATATTCTGCCAAATGTTTGCTCAGTTAATTTTTTGGGGCCTTTTTTTTTTTTTTTTTTTTGTCCCTGTCTTCTGTTAAAAATGTTCCGGTCCTGGGAAATGATCCTTAGGAGCTGGAGGTGTAGAAGAGTCATACAGAGACTGCGGCAGCAGCAGTCACCTTGCGAGTACTCCCATGCAATGCGTTTCTCTGTGCACACTGGTGATCTGGGAGATTTATTTAGCGCTTTTTGATGGGAATTAAATCAGGGTTGGTTTTCAGCATCTCTTGAGAGGGACCACACGGCACAGACTGCATTGCAGGGAAAACCAACCCAGCGTGTCATGTGCCTTCTCACTCCTTGTTCTCCACTTTGTTCTTCCTGTTCCTTGAGTCAAGGAACCTGCTTCTCTTTGTCCCTGTTCAAGAGTAAAGTCATTGAACAGAGGGGTGCCTAAAAACCAGAGGAGTTCTTGTGTTGGCCTAACAAGAGACAGCGTTTTGCATCTGCTTGCTTGTGCTTTGCACAACTTTTGGAAGAAACAGTGAGCTTCGGCAGTTATCCTATCTGCAGCATGATGCCATGAGATCCATATGTTGAGTCTGCCCACCTTCTGGTTAAAGAGTGGAGGAGAGGGCAGGATGCAACTTCAGGCTCAGCCCAAGTCACTTAACTCCTCGCCTTCAGGGGCTGAGAAAAGTGCTTGGAACCTGCTTCCAACCCTTGTTGGCTCTTGGATGTAGAGGATCATGGTCTGTCCCAGCGATGGTTCCCACCACCAGTACAATAGCTTTGATGCGCAGTCAGCAGTTCTTGTAGGAAGTTTATAACCTGTTCCTTTATCAAGATTTTCATTGTGCACAGCTGGGGAGGAATGAAAGCAACAGATTTATTCCTTCAGGAGGTGGGTTAATCCTGTTTCAGCAGCTCCTGGGCAGGGTGGGTAGCGGGAGAGCTCTTTGTGTACCTCCCGGGCAGCGCACGTTGCCAGATGCATTCAGATGAGTTTCACCTCAGCACGCACACCGCGTCACCTTGCTTTCCTTAGCGGATCTGCTCTTCGTCATCCCAAGAGAACCCCCAAACAAATTACCAATTACATTTTATGCTTTAATTAAAAAGAAAGGTGGGCACACACTCCAGCTTCACTGTGAGCTACGGCATTAAATACTCTCTTGAATGATTACAGACCCAGCACATTGGGGCCCTGCTCACTGCTTTTCTTCACGTATCGGTGATTTACCTCAAAGATTCCCCTGTGAGTGGTGAGTTCAGTGTCCTCCTAACCTGCCTCAGAAGAGGTTCTGAGACTTGGGGCTGGTGTGAAGAGCCTCAAGCATCTGCTGAAGTTGGAAAGAGCCCGGTGCTGTTAAGAGCTGGCCAGGAGATGCTCAGAATCCTACAGCATCTGGGCCCCGTGTGTAAGACCTGATATTAAAGCAGGGAGCGTATCCAAACTTTGTGCCACAGAGGGAAGCGTTGGCAACATGACAGGGGCCCAAAGGTTATGCTTCATTTGTATGTGCATTTGCATAATTGCAAATGCATGAGATGCACGTTAATAATCACTCTTGCATCTTTATCATTCTCAATAAGTACAGAGAAAATTTCTTGCTCTTGGAGTTCATCAGCAATAAAAACCTGCAGTGTCCTCATTCTGTAATCGCAGGGAATTAGGGATACCTTGGGAGGGACATGTGTTATCATCCTAGAGGATGTGGCTGCCCTTAAATCTGCCTTCCGTAGAATTTAACTCTGGGCTAGTTCTGGGCAAGAGGAATTAACTGTGAAGTTACTTTGACATTTTTACAGTAGTGGGGATATTTTGAGGAGTCTGGAAAGGCTGGCACTGGGATGTTGCTGAATTTCAGTGGAAGTTCCACTGCCCCTTGCTCTGTTCAAAGCTTCCGCAAAACCCTGTGGGCCCTGACCAAGGACGAGTGTAATTCTTCTTGGGTGTTCCGTGTCAGGACTTAGCAGGACTGTCTTAGGGCAGTGTGTCGGGTGGAGCTGGTTGCTCTAGATGTATAGTCTGATACTGTCCCTACCACAAAGACTTTCTTTCTTGAGTAGGCAGAGCATAAATGGGATTGGAAGAGGCAATGCAGAGTCAGATGAGTTTGCACATCAGAAAAAGCTCTTCTTTCTTTTCACCTTACCAACCAAATTTCTCTCATTCTCAAGCTTAGATTTATTTTGCGTGTTGTTCCTTCTGACGCCACCCTTCTGCACTATAGTGCGATGACATGACTTCATTGCTGAAAATCGCAGTGGTTTTAGGATGGGGAGTGACAGATTTCTGCAGGTGATGGAATGATGCCCTTGTCTGCTGTGGGAGGGACCGGGCTGCGATGGCCTTCATTGGATGGGCCAGTGCTGTGTTCCAGCCTGGGAAGTCTGGGCTTAGCTCGTGTACTTCTACAATGTTTTTGTTACAGTTGGCCTGAAAATGAGAGCTCAATTCAGCAGAAAACATTTTTTGACTTTCTAATGTTTGTTTTCATTTTTTCTCAGATTCAAAACTTTTTAACGTTTTTCAGGATGATGAGATGGGAGGATATAATTACACCCCTCCGAAACCATCACTGTCCAGTGGCTTGGATTGAGATGACTCAAATTCAGAATCCTCCTCTCCTTTATTCAGGCCTTGAGTCAAATCTAGGTGGGTACCTTAATCATGTTAGAGGGCATTCCAGAATAGATTCATGAATCCCATCTTGATCTTTTTTTAAAACAATAGTGGAACTGACACTTAGCACTACAGTGTTTGGTTCAACAAATCATCATTTTCTCTAAAAACAGGCATTAATAGGGATTGTCGCTGTTCTTCCTTTAACTTCTCTGCTGTATGTTCTATAATTATGGAATTTTACCTTAATTGGTAAAGACAGGGTAGGTTACGTATTTACTGCTGCAGTATCTCGGCCTAAGGTCTCCCTTTGGATATTGGCTTCAGAGTTTTCTCAGTTAGAAAAGGAAATCTTCATTAATTTGTCTGAGGAGGCAGCAGCCTGTGAAGAAGTGGACAAGCTGCTTACAAGCCTTGTTGCGCGTGGTGGCAGTCCCATGGTTTTGCAAGAAGCGATGCCACGTCTCAGGCACCTGCGTTGCCTCAGCAGGATGAATTCGTTGCTGGGGATTGTCTGTTCCACTGCATGGTTTCTCAGGGATCTGGGAAACTGCCAAGTGTTTGCATAATTGTCTTTACACTTCCATTTCAGATGTCTTCAAATGTTTCTAAGCTTACCACATAGGAGACTGAGCAAACATTGATTGGTTTCTCTGAAGCAGAGATCTCACGTTCTTCTTCAACGGGATTTCACTTTCCCCTTCAAATACTGTTTGTGCCCTCAGAGTCATTGTGGCTTCTGTGCTTACTTTAAAACTGTATTGATCATGTAATTAAAGTGTCTTCTGATGCCTCAGGAATCTGGCAAGATTGAGACCTAGCATTTCTCGGCTGGTTTCAGAAACCTCAGTCTGTCCTTCGTTTTAATCTTAACTCCCAGTGTGATTCTTGGAGTTAGTTACAGATCTTGCAGCGTGTGCTCCTCCGAGTCTTCAACCATGCAGAGTTCATTCGACTGGAAGATTGAGACGGGTCTCAGTCCTACACGGTGTTAATTCCAGTCTTGCATCACAACCATCTCTTTTTAGTGGTAGCTGATTTCTGTCCACGGGCCCCAAGGAAGACACAGGCATCACTGTGCAAACA
Organism: Coracias cyanogaster; assembly: GCA_033124195.1. Lineage (NCBI taxonomy): Eukaryota > Metazoa > Chordata > Aves > Coraciiformes > Coraciidae > Coracias > Coracias cyanogaster. The sequence goes on along the minus strand of JAVSBS010018520.1, from coordinate 41,667 downwards.
CGTGGAGATGGATTCCCTTGGCCTTTGCTGACCTCCAGCAATGGAACGGGAATGCTTCTAGGGCTTTATTTAAAATGGGTTGGAAAGATGAATGCAACAATCATCATTCACTGTTCAGAACCATCTTTGGTTGGCTGTGGTTAATGCCGAAGGTGCTTGCACAAAAAATCCTCAACGCTTGGGAAGGATATCTGGTTGATTGACTAAATTAAGTAGTGCTACTAAGTGAGCCAATAAAAAATTAAGACTGTCAACGATTCAGGCTCTCTTCAACTCTGCAGTGTCTTTCGCAGCTGCTCTTTCAAAGCCCTTCACAAAATTATCAATACTTTTAAAAGCTCTTCGGGATAGATAGTACAATTCTAGATGCAGCTACATTGTTTTGGGAAGGAAGGGGTTTTAAAAAGTTGTTTTAAGGAATAAAATACACACTAGTAACAAGAGGAGGCGAGTCAAGAGTGAATGTGAGTACACTCTGGCAGAGAGCTTCCCAGCTGAGGGACAGAATGCAAAAAGCCTATTGGCCAAAAGCTTTTGTCCAAGACTTCCAGAGTCCAGCATTACCTATAATCATGTCCAATCTCTCGCTGATCCAAAAGCCAATTTTTCAACTCAATTCCGCCTGAAATTAGAAACCTATGTAGAGATCTCAAATGGGTGAAAAAAGCCTGTTACCATGCATGCCAGAGAAAATTCCTGCTGCCACGTTCTGGACCAAGTGCAATTTCTTCTAATAAAAACATTTCTGGCAAAGCTGTACATTAAGAGTTCGTGTAATCGAATCTGGATGTGAGGAAAGCATGCAAGCTTGCTTCCAAGTCAGCAAGAGTTAGGCAGGATTTAATCCTCCATGTATTTTTATTATGATATAAAAAGCTGTTATATTGGTCTCTTTAATACATTTATCAAAAGGAAACTGCAAATCCAAAGTCACTTCCAAATTTCCCACTGATATAGGAATGAGTAGCTGAGACAATTCTGAAGTGAACTAAGGCAATGGGATTTTGTAATGCGGGTGTAGCTGCCAGGAGACCAGCGCTCGGATTTGACTTTTAACCAGTTCACACTAGACCTATGCAAACATTTTCCCTGGACATTTGCTGTAGCGTGAAGCTGATTATTTTTTTAATGCTTTTTTTTTTTTCCCCCCCTATGCGCTCCGTTAGTGCAGAATTTTCTGTTGGCTTTTCGTGAATGTTTTAGCAACTCCTAGGATCTCCTGGGATGGCGAAGCCAGTCACCAGCCGTGCACCAGCAACTCCCACCACAGCCAGCACCGCTTACTTAGGGGCCTAAGAATAGGAGGCGGCAGACATTTCTACTAAACCCTCTTTTTTAAAAAGAGCTTGGCTCTCATTTACTCGTCTAAATAAGGTCCAGATTTTCAGAAGAGCTCAATAGGCTGCGTGCTGAACACTTGTGAAAATAGAGTCTACATTTCACATCTACTCTGGGGCTCGAGGCTTTCAGAAAGCTGGCCTCAAATTTCTTGTTCTTGGACAAACAACGAATGTTTGGGGATACCTTGGGGTTGATTCTGCCTTCCTTGCCCTGGGGTTTCCAATGGTGTGACGCCATCCAGCATGAGTGGCCGGGCTGGTGTGACATCCTGCGGGATGCTGTGGAAGTGGTAAGGGGCCTCCGATATGGGAGATGGACATTTCATTCCCTGCTCCACCACAGATGGCCTTTAGGGTCTTTGGCTGGGATTTTCAGGCTATTTAATGGGTGTTTGAGGGTCAAAAGGAAACGATTCAGCTTTTGAGTCCTAAAAATAAGATCCTTTGAAAGGGCCTGATTTTGAGACCTACCTCTGCTCTTTAACATATATCGCAAATCAGGTGGTGAGAGTGGAGACACTCACAGTCATCGCTCAGAGTTCTGTTCTCCGTGGACCTCTTGGTTGGTTTGTTTGCGTTTTAAAATTCTTGCCGCCTAGGGACTGGAGAGGACAAATGCATTCATGCTGTAAAAAGCATTTGGGAACTAAGCTAATAGAGACAGTGTAAATCCCATGTACTGGTTCTGAAGCCCAATTTAGAGCAGCCTAGGGGCACCTCACCATCTTTTCATTCCTCCTCAGTACCAATGACTTTTGAATGCTCAACAACCTGTCCTGAAGCCTGACTGTACTACGGGATCTTTCATCCTGAAAAACCCTAAAACTACACAGCAAATATATTACATAAACCACACAGGGATCGTTTTACCCATCTTTAGAAAGCAGCTTTTGTGGGTTTGGAAAGTGTGAGAACAGCAGCGTTATGCAGGAAGCATCATTTTTAATCAGGATGCTTTCATCTACACAGTGGAAGTCCCTTGCCAAATGTGCTCTCATCTCTGACCCCTTATGCGGTGATATAAAGTAGTTCCTCCTGGGGCACGGGAGACGCTGGGGTCAGCCTTGCCATGTAGTCTGAATTACTGATATTAAAGAGGATAATTGGCATTTCTACCACCTGGTACAGTTAATAAAGCAGCATCCAGATCAACTGTCTAGAGCGCTGTAAAATAATCATAAGGAGAATACAGTTCTTTAATAGCAATAAAAGTATAATAAGGTCCTCTAAATAGAGTAACAAAAGTTGAACGAACCCAATATTAAAACACTATATATTAATAGAGGCTTTTTAAAAAAAAAAAGTCTGTAACAAGGAGATCCTTTGGCACACAAGTACAAAATTAAATTTAACGAGCGAGTTAAATAAGCAATTAGGAGTGGGGATTTTAAACTTCTCTCCAGTCTCGGCTGCTGTAATTGAGCACAAGTAGATGTGCCTTGTGTCCTGGAAACCCTCCCTGGTGATGGCCATACCTGAACCGTGGCCTTAGCAGAGAGACTGACAGCTTTAGATGCAGACCTGATACTGCTGGTGGGTCACGTTGTCCAAAGTGACCCTTTCTTACACGACAGCCTCATGTGTGGATGCTCAGCCAGGATGCTGGAGGCCCAGATTCAGTTTTCTCTTCTGCCTGGGAGAATTCGGGCTGAAATCTCCTTCTTTCCAGAAAGTTCTCAGCCCGGGGAGCTGGTTGCTCTGCACTGGATGCATTTTTCCAGTGCTGCAATTAGTTTTACTGGTCTCTTAATAAGAATGCAGGAGTCGTTGGATAAGGAGGAGGGGGGGAAAAAACCTGAGGCCTTGTAAAAAATGCCTTTGCCAGTGGTAGGAGACCTGAGTTCCAGCCGTAACTCCAAGGTTGTTTAAGTGTTTTTCATGGAACAGCTGAGCAAGCAAAGAAGCAAAACCAGAGGAGCTTGGGAAGTTCAAAGGAACGGAGTGAGGTGCCTTTAGGGTTGGCGGAAGTTTTCAGGTTGCCGTTTTGAGCGTAGGAATCTAAATTCAGAATTTAAATCTGAAGATCCAAGTCCTATTTTGGCCTTGTCTTCATGCAGTCTCAAAAAAAGCAAAAAAAAAAAATTATCTTTGTCTTGAAAAAATGTGTATATACCAAGCAACAGGCATATTTTCTGTTGGACAAACTCTCCCAGGAAACTATAGCATCTTTCTAGCTCAGCCATCGGGATTTTACTGGCAAATTGCAGTCGATGTGTGAGGTCCTCAGATGCCGTAGGCTGGAGGAGCTCCATGGCTGATACTGCTGGTATTCGCATCTGCACCGCTGCCATTTGAAGAATCTGGGCGCTGACAGCCATAAAGAAGACAAGCCATCCTATCTGCTTTTCTAACTGATGAATCTGTTGTGGACGTCCTTAAAATAAGGTGGGATTTTTTAAGCCGTTCTCTTCAAGTGTTGTTATAAGAGGGATTTTTAGAGGGATTTTGCAAAGCTGGACTGGTGCGCTGCCATCCCTGGCAATTCTTTGTTGATAATGGACTCCATCACCTTTAAAGTCTCTGTTTCTGCAATTATTGGAAATGTCATGGATGGTAACTGACCGGCAAAGTAAAGACAACCAACTGTTTGGAGGAGTGCAGTGTTTCAGCCACATCTTGCTTTGCCATTTTCATATAGCATCTGTCTCGCTCGGGAGCGTGTCCTGGTTTAACTCTCTCCTCAGCCGCGCTGGCCCAGCAATCAGCACTAGACATGTCTCTTTTCATTCTCCTTTGTATGACCGAATATTTCCCTATAGCTATTTTATTTTTTACAAAGAAACTTTTTATCTGTAGCCACATGTGCAAAACTCTCAAATGGGCTGTTTCAAATCTAGTCAAGGTCATTCAGAAAAGATATTTTTTAAAGTGGCTAGGGCTCTTAAAAGTCCTTTTGGATTCCCCAGAAGTGAAAAAGCAACATTTACCCTGTAAGCCATATAGATCAAGGGACTTTGAGTATCTTTCAACATCCTAAAGCCCGTGCAGACATTAAACTGGTATTCCCAGCTCATTCGCCAAAAGAAGAGGGAGGAAAATGAAATGAACTGAAAGCTTTTGCCTTGAGGTCTGGTGCAACAGGCCTTCTGAAGTCTGGAGTCGGAATTGTTTCAATCTATGTAAATATCGGGAAATTAAATTCCATATGTCCCATGCCAGATGCTCCCAGCTGCTGCTGCTGTGTGGGGAACGGTAAGTAGACAGTTCAGCCTTGTCAGGCAGAGCAGGGGGGGAAATAAAAAATAGCAAGTGTGGGAGCGGGCAGATTGTCGTGTTGAGGTCAGGGGGGTAATGCGCACGAGTGCCTGTGCCAGTGAGCTGACAAGCCACATCGCGGGACAGTTGTAAGTGCCATGTGAGGCTTAGAACTGGAAGACCCCAGCGAGAGCATCACAGGACTTGGCGTGAGAGCTTGGCTCTAATGGTCGTTGTTTATTTCAAAGTGTATAGAAGTTGCGTGTGTATGGGAAACGGTCAGGTTCGGACTGTGGGGGGTTCAAGTGGGTAAATCCAATTTTGTTGTAGCCTGGGAAAAAGAGCCCAGAGCAGGCAAAGGCCCGTGGCTGAACCAACCCGCCCTTGCCGGTGACTGCAGAGGCCCCTGTCGCTGGCCGTACCCCACCATTGCCCGTGCTCCCCACCCCGGCCCCAGCCTTCTGCCTGGGCCGTAGTTATGTCTTAGGGCAGGCTCGCACGTTTTGTTAATAGCTTTGTTATTTATATCACGGGCCTCGTGCAGTGGAAGGGAAAGAAGCAGAGCGACGCGCAACCACAACTTAAAATGACCTGTTCTTAAAAAAAGCACACACGCCCTAATGAAACTAGAGATTTAAGAATCCTCGTGGAAACTCCAGCTGCCTAAAAATAGGCACGGATCTCACGTCCGCACGGATCCGTGGCCGCGCTCCTGGCCGTCGGTGGGTGTCGGTGCCGGAGCAGCCCCCGCCGCCCCGTAACGCGGTGACAAGTGGAACGGGCTCCGAAAAAGAGCAGCCTGTGGCCTGTCCCGACGCTCGGTAAACACGAGGGAAGCTGGAGCCCCGTGGCGGGGCGAGGAGGGCCGAGCGGTTACTCAGCACTTACTGTCTGAGAAGGTGAGAGTTGCTGTGGAAAAACCCGGCAGCTTTATTGTTCTAACCTTTATTTAAATATAGAATCTATAACCTGTTTTTCCAGAGGATTTAAAATAGCGGTTTTTCTGCTCGCAACCTCCCCGTCCAACTTCTGAGGTATCACATACTTCTGTATTATTTTATGGAGCTGACAGGGGGGAGTCTAAGGGGAGAAAAACAGTTGGAATGGCCAATGGCAGCGTGTGGAATAAACCCGTGTGTGCGTCTCAGGAGGAAGGTTGGCTGCCGCGAGCCTGCCAAAGCCTGGTTTGCTTTTCCCGAGCCCTCCATCCTCCTCCCGCGGCTCCCCGGCACAAGGGGCCAACACAAACCACCGTGTCCTCGTGTAGCGCCCACGAGAGGGGCTCGGGGCGGGCCTGAAAGGGTTACCCGCAGACTTCTCCAGTGGAGGCATATGGTTAGAGGTGGTATTTTCTAGTGGCACGCGTGGGAGAACTGTCTGTGCAGGGGAGAGGGTATCACGTGAGAGAGGTGGTTTCCTCGGTTCTGCCGGAGCTGCTTAGCCTGGCTGGTCGTGCTGCTCTGAAGGGAGCTTTGCTCCATTTCAGGACACGAGGCCACCCCTGATGCTGCCCGTCCAAGACAGGCAGCAGCATTCTGGGCTCTTGTATGGCTTGTATCCCTCTCGACAGCCATTCCTGCTCCCTCTTTGTTTACTTTTAGTGTGGTTTTAAGGCTTTGATGAAGACTTCTGCTGTAGAGGGAGAGCCGGAGAAGCTGCGAGGAAACCTGCTCTAAGTGAACTTGCTCTGGCAGGAGGGTTGGACTAGATGATCTCCAGAGGTCCCTTCCAACCCCTACTATTCTGTGAAACACCCCCTTACTCTCAAGCAAACCTGCACATGTCTGTGGGGTAGCGTTTAGCCTGAAGCAAGGCTTTTAAAAGCCTTTTTTTAAGCTATGGTTGCTTGTGTTGTGGCAGCATCTCAAAGTCCCTGTTCAAATCTGAGCCTCAGGTGAGCAGTGATGTTCTGACATTCAGGTGTGCATGGGCAAGACAGACAAATGGCGAAAATGGAGCTGTTTCTGCCCCATTCTCACAGTAATAAGTGCTTTGTTCTGCAAAAGAAGAATGCTTTTCCTCTTGAAAGTGTGTATTTTAGGGCCTTAAACCACATCAAAGCAGTGAAGGTGTGCTTATGGGTATGGCAGCAGAATCTCAATGGACACACTCACGTATCTGTTCTCCTGGTGCTTCCCTCCTTCCTCTGTCAGATGCTTCCCTGATGTCATAGAATTTTTCATAGAATCATTATGATTGGAAAGGACTACCAGGATCATCAAGTCCAACCTTCATCCCAACATCTCTCTAGCCACTAGACCATAGCCCCAAGTGCTACATCTCCTTGTTTTTTAAACACCTCCAGGGATGGTGACTCCTATTTTTACAGCATTTTGAAAGGTTGACCTTCTGTTTATCTGATAGCTGACCAAAAGTTGCCTACCTGTCTTCCACTCTTGATAAATGGGGCTGCAGAACTCAAAATGTTTGAAAAATCAGGACCAGGAAGTGTAAAATAAGTATAAGCTCTCAAAAGGTGTTAAGCAAATCAAAACGGGATGAAGGCGGTGTGTCCATCTCACTGGAGTGGGTTTCAGAAAAGTGAGGTGTGTTTGTGGGGAAAAGCTGCGCTGTCTTTGTTTGAAAAAGGAAACGTTTCACATCAGGTTGGTTATCTGAAGGTGGAACTGTCGTGTACGCAGGGTGGGAGGAAGTTTTCTTTCCAGCGTTTGACCAGATCTCTCCATGGATTCTTCCTGAGCGGGTTTTTCATAGCCAGCAAGGTGGACATGAAAGCGATGGTCATTCCTGGCCACCTGGTGTTTTCCATGGTAGTAGTTTTTTGATGTTTTTGTTTTCCGGTCAGGTGAGGTGAAATTACTGGTTCTTTGCCTGCCCTTTCGATGGATCGAGTTGAGGTAGAGGATTGGTTCATCTTTACTACTCATAACTTGTATTGCTTAGTAAGACACTAAAATCTCTTTGATGCTCTTGGAATGAAATTTCAAACCATTTCAAATAAAGACCACGGCAGCAGGTTAATCAGCAACTCAACCATCATATTCTGGTGCAAGTTCTTAGATCAATCATAATTTATTGTAGGAATAAGTGCCAAGAGAATATTGTGTGCATCAGCGTGGACAACATACAAATAGTGAACAGAAGGAGACTGCCAGGGATCTAAACTGACCAGAAGGTGCAGAGGTAGAGGAATGGGTTTGATTTTTCAGAGCTCTCTTCTTCTGTTTCCTCTACTGCTGTCCAATATGGCATCTAAGGTATTCACAGGAAAAAGTGACTTTTATGGGGAGTCCCTGTGTGAGCATAAGTTGCTCATAATGTGAGTGTCTTTCTGACCCATGTCTCTAAACACGTGGAATGCTAAATGATCCTTTTTCAACTCCTGTAATCGCGTGGGATTTAGGTTTCCTTTGAAGTCCTTAGAGAAAGTTCAAGTTGGTTTTTATTTACCATAATTTATTTACCTACTTTTAACTGTGAAGAAAGGGCACTTCTACCATGATGTCAGGGGGCCAGCCTTGCTCTCTGCTCCCCTCCCACAATGTGACCATTATATCAACATATGGCAAACATTTCTCCTATTCTCTGTTTACTCCCAGCAGTAAAAATTCAGTAAAAAGCCAAGAGCCTTCCATAGAGAGAGGAAAACTCCGCTGCAACCTTCAGGACGGGAAAAGCAAATACACTTTTAACAAGAAAGTTATTGGGACATTGCTAAATATTTCCAAGAAATAAAATAACAAAGGAGCTTGTATCCAAGAGGAGTCACATATCTTCAGAAAGTATAAGCATCATGGAAAAAAATCCTGAAGGATTATTATTGAAAGGTTAGCTGAAATTAAAAGCACGTTTATGCAGCCAAAGGAGTTTTTGGGCTTTAATTCATTAGCTCAGGTTTCATCTACCAGGATTCCGCCCCCGGCACGTGTAATAAGATTAGTTCATTAATCGTTGAGTCCTTGGGAATTAACATACTGGAGGTGCTTTTCTCCCCCTCTGCAAAGTCCCCCTGGATATATAAACACAGCAGCGATTTTGTTGAATGTGGGATCAGCGTTAGTCGTGCCAGGCTTGGCTTGATGAGAATGACTGAATCCTATAAACAAGTGAACAGTGGGAGAAATGTATTAAGAAAGAAAAAAAAACCCTTATTTTGTCTTTTTAGAGTTGTACTGCAAGGTTTGGCTGATAGCATATGGAAACCCAGCGTATTACTCCTTTAAAAAGCTAAGAAAAGAAAGGAAAAAAAGGAAATAAGAGTGGCTTGTTTCACAGACTAATTCTCCTGGGGAGCTCTGCTCCCTACCTGCCATCGCATTAGAAAAGGGAGAGTGGAAGGTCCGAAGGGTCGCAAGCAGCAGCTGGGCAGATGTGCGGTGTCCTTGGGCCAGGCTTGGGCAGAGCGGTGCAGAAGGTTTCTGCCTCCCGGAGAGATGGGTTTGTACGTTGGTGGGAGGGACAGCAGCACTGTCCTGGGGCAACAGCAGCCCTGCCCAAGAGGCAGGACAGTCTGGTGGCTCCTACAGCAGAAGTCAGAAGGTACGTGGAGGGAGCGCGTGGTCAGCAACGTGGGATAAGGGTCTGGGGACTCTTGTCTTTCCTCCCCTCACTCAGAGCCTTGAACAAGGCCAAGGCAAGATGTGGCTCAATCCTTCACCCTGACCGAACGGGAAAGAACCACCTTCGTAATAAGGTCTTTTAAAAATCGCTTGGGTCATGCGTCCATTTACGTCGTGCCATGTTGTCATGCAATTTAAGCAGATTAAAAACACATTTAACAAAGTGCAAGGAAGGAAGTGCCCTGATCTCAGGTGGCAAGGGTCAGAAGTGACATGAATGATTAGGTGCATTATTGGGTATTTTGATACGGTGTCGCTTAGTTCTGAGGTTCTTTAAGGAATTTGAAGCAGAGAACGTAAGGCATGAGGCTCTGGACTCATGGGAATTTTACCTGCCAGAGGATATTCGGCTTTTCTTTTCTTGTAACTTCTGAATCAATTTTTTTTTCTTCCCTCTGCAATCAGATACAAGCTATTTTGTAACAGAGGCATATTTCACTTTTGGAGCTATAGGAAAACATTCCTGACGTTGGCAAAGGAGACCAGGGCGGGATGATTTATGAGTAGAAGATTAAAAAGAGCTAAATGTGGCTGCTAGGTTTAAAATGACTAAGTAGGTATATGATAACTATCTTCAAACACATAAATACTAAAGAGAAACAGAAATGTCTAGTTTGAGCCAACAGAGGCAAACGTGTAGGCAGTGGAAGGAAAATAAGTAAAACTCAGGCTGAATATCAAGAGAAAATTCCTAATAGTGAAACCTCTCTCAAAATCTCAAGGTACAACAATGCTCCAGTTGTAATAACGTCGTAAAAGTGTCCCAGTGCTACAAATATTGTAAAGAGTGCTGGAGATTTCCCATTTATTATGCCCAGGTGGGATTAAATAAGGCAGGCAGAGGAAGGCTTGATTCAGTCGTCAGCCCCTGCGAGGATCTGGAAGGAGTGCAGGAGCAAATCGGGTAAACCTCTCAGTGCCAATAACGGGGGGGAGACGATGACCAAAGGAAAGGTGAATGTGAAATTATCCCATTTGGGCACAAAGTGCGACCTGAATGGTGAATGCTCTTAATGAAGGCACGGCTGCTTTAGTAACCCAATCCCTCCATTACTATTTTAGGCTGTAATTGTGGCTAATAGGAGGAAATGGGTTTATATTTTGCTAGGATGCATTATTTATCAGTAAGAGTTTTAAGATTCATACAGCGTTGTGGTGAGAACTGCTTGATGAAGAGAGCCTAAATAGACCGGGTCAGCTACACTGTGCGCGCTTGTTTTGGGGTGTAAACTGTGAGTCCAGAACCAAACACAAAAAAGCAAAGAATGCTCTGCATTGACACGGCCCAACGAGACTTCGTAAAGGCAGCGAGAAATACCAGGGGAGGGTGTGGAAAATACAAGGTCACTGTGCGATATAGAGCCTGTAAATGAGGCAGAGGGCAGAATCTCCCAAACGTTCCTAAAACAAGGGGTGCCATATGTAGAGGACTTAAAGAACCAACAATTGCAGGGACCCTTCCCAGATCTGCTGAGCTGATGACCAAGCCCTCCTAAAATCATAAAGATCCAGGGGACGCTCAGTTTCCTGGAGCAAAATCCTGTGCTTATTTCCTTAGAAGAGAAACTTTGTCACCACAGGATAAGCTGCTGGAATCCAAACAAGGTGAATCCTGCAGCATGTTAATTCTACGCCATGCCCTTGCCAGAGAGGGAGCAATCTGGGGCTACAAATAATGGAATAACGTAGGAAAGAAACGCAGTAAATGTGGTTATCAGGAAATGTTACAAGCGAAGGGCACAGAGCTATGAAATAGTCGCTGCAGCACGACGGTGGAATCCCATTGTTGAGGGCTTTTTTTAAAGCAGCCTGGACAAAATCCTAGAAAACGTCTTTGAAGACAAACCTGCGCTGGCAGGGAAGCGAGCTGGATGATCTAACTGGACTTGTCCACCTCCAGCGCTGGCGATCCGAGCACAGCTTCCCAGGAGGAAAGCCGGAGCCCTGCTGCCTGCATCACTCTGGGGGCCGGGTCAGACCCACGGCCCCTGACGCTCATCGCGGGCGTCTCCCAGCTCTGCCGGCACCGGTGGGACCAGTGCCGGTAATTCTTCCCTGTGTAAGAAGTTGTTGCACAACCTGGCCCCTCCACTAGGAAGTGAGCCATCCTAATGAACAATTAACCGTGCACGTCCTCAATGGAATTTCTACACAATCATTGCTGCTTATCATCTCTACTTACGTTTTTGTGGCTGCCGCTTCTTTCAGAAACGGAAGAAAACAAAGCGAGCTATTGTATATTTGGGGTTTCTTAGTAATTTATGATTAATGGGGTAAATCTTGGAATCTCTGCTCTGGGATTTTCACCTTGTGTACCCAGGTCTTCTGTTTATTCATGTTTTGTAACAGAAAGAAAAAGTATTTCCTTTTAGCCCAAGGCACCTAATCAGGATTAGGCCTGGAGCAGAATATTTTGCATTCTTGTGTTCCAGGAGTACCTTGATGTGGAGCTATCTTTTGTCAACTGTAGATTGAATATTCAATTACACTACTCCTTTTTTTTTCAGAGAGGTATTTCAGGGCCTGTCTGATCAACTGATACCGAATACAGGTATTCGCCGCACCACGTTTGGTGGATGTGGGTCTTCTTACAAGTTCCTTAGCTGAAAGTTGATAGTTGAAAAAGAATTTGGTTTGTGAAGCTGCCTCTCTGCGGGATTGAGGGATTGAGCGCCGCTCATTTTTGTCTAAGCTGAGCAGCAGTCTGCTCGCGCCTGGCACACACCTTACAGGTCTCAGTCCTAAACTGAGCTCAGACGAACAACTCATGGTTTTCCTCCCTGGTTTACATGATATCTGCAGCTCAGGAGCCACTAGATCTCCTCCTACCTGTTGGCACTGCCGCCTTCTCTGCAGACCAACAAGCGAGCGCAGGAATGTTTGCAAGAAGCTGTGATTTATGCACAAAATCAAAGCTCTTTTGAAACAGCATCTAATTTGAAGTTGCTTGAGGTAACAGTCCTGTCGCTCTATCTCCAGCAGGCAAAGATGAGTGACTTGGAGGGAGACAGATGTCAAATCAAGGCAAAGTGTGTCCTGGATGCTTCTCAGTCAATGGCTCATTGTCAAAGCCAAACTGAATTGCAGAGCTTTTCTGCAATTACAGTAATAAGCAGCTTTATTTAAATGTAATTGCTTTAACTGAAAATATCCTAATGTGGGGTTTTTTTGTTCTGTCTGGTGTTTGGAAAAGTCTCTATAGATTTGAGTCACCTATTTTGAATTTTTAAAAGGTTTGTGTCTAGTTGCAGTACAGACTGTATTATTACACATCGAGGTCTTAGTCATTTTGTTCTGCCCTTGCATCCTGGTGTGCTTATTCACTTTGCTTTATCTGAATAGGGAGGGAGGAAATCTGGAAGGAGTGGGAAGGGCACACAGACTGAAGAAAGGTCCCAGTTACATTTAGAAACAATGGTCCTTTTTTTTTTTTTTTTTCATTATTTTTATTTCATTGACTTAACTCTAAATAGGGATACAATTGTGAAAGAATGAGAAGTCCAGGAAAACGCTGTTTTTTCTAAGACAGCTTTCCAAATTGTGCAGTGTGTTGGAGAATCCCATTGAGTTGTGACTTCAGACCTCACCTCTCCAAATAGCTTTTATGTTTACAGAGCATTATTTGCTTTTATTTTTATACAAAGGACTTACTTGTTCCTTTTTTATTATTATTTTTTCCTTTTGCGTTGCTGTGCCTGTAACGTTCTCGGAAGGCTGGGTTGTTACAGTAGTGCCTGGCAGACCTCGCTAGGAACGGAGCAGAACTTCCAAGCCCTTGACCTTTGGTTTTCCAACATTACAATTTGCAGCAGAAATGTGCACATTAGGCTTATCGCCTAAGAATCCAGGCTGATGCTGCCGGGTTTGGGCTGCAGTGAACCTCGCTCTTCTCTGCTCCGTCGCTTTTGCTCCCCACCCTTCCTGTTGGAGCTGGGATCTGTTCAGCCAACGCAAGAGATTTTGAATCAGGGCTCCTGAACCTCCTCTCGACCCCACGCAGGACGCTCTGTACAACGTGAGTCACTTCACCAGTCAGTGAAGTTTGGCCTTGTTTTGCCTGAATATCGAGCCGATTACATCACTGGGCTCTCGAAGCGGCAGCCGTGGTCTCTGGGTCTTCCTGGCCCGGTGGAGATGACAGGAGATGACACGGAGGTGACGCGGCTCAGCAGAAGCTCCCTCCAAGCAGTGTCCCTGGGGCAGCCGGTGTACCTGCGTGACTCCCTGGCGCTTTGTCTTCAGGCAGAGGAAAAATTAGTAAGTGTAAAAAAAGAGGAATTTTAAACAGGACTAATGTGGCAGGAGAGCTTTGGAGTGGAAGTGAGTGCACAATGTGAAGGAGAAGCGTTGGCCAGGTATGAGGACAGGGTGTAGAAAAACGGGGAAGGGCACATCTGTAAATTAACATGAAGAAAGGAAGCAAATTTCCTTTCAGCCTGTCCTGAACACAGCGCTCTGTTTGCTTGTCGCTGTTACCAACAGGGAAGTCGGCCTTTTACATCTCTCCGGCTGCGCAGGTGGCAGCGTAAGTAGCATAAACCAGAACTTGTCAAAGCCAGGAATCTGGCTTGCGCAGAGCAAATCCCAGAAAGAGGGGGAAAAAAAAACCCCTCAAGCCCAAAACAAAACAAAAACCACGATACCTAAACCAGACTTCCACTTTGGGGATCAGATCAAAACAACAAAAAGCCCAGAAAGATTAAACTAAGCTCAACTCAAATTAGCTTATTGTGTTGCACGTTTCTCGAGGCAAGAGAGTTTACTTGGGAATTAAAGCGCGCACACAAAACAACCCTGGACTGGACATTCGGCGCGCTAATAGTTTGCAGAGGAGTTCAGGGAAGTTGACTCTAAAAACCAGATGGGTGTCGAGAGGCACCGTCGAGGTCTCCGCATTCCTCTCGGCGTATCGGCGTGGGGTTGTTGTGCTGAGATGGCCAGAAACTATGCAGCTGTTTGATTCCCCTGCTTCAGCAGCACACAGCCAGCCGCTGACACCCCGGAGAGCCCAGACCGGGGACCAGTCCTGCTGCAAACCCAGGCAGGGGCTGGAGGACAGGGAGGGCTCTGTGGTGGGCTGGAGACCCGCTGAAGGGAAGCATCGGTGAAGTGCTCTGGGTGGCTCTTTTGAGTTTTAGCACCATCATTTCTTGTAGCCGTGGGACTGTTGTGTGAGAATTCTCCTGTAGCGTTGGTTGGTAGCATTTTGTAACGTTCTGGCAAGCAGGAACCTGGCCGCAAGTAATTAGTGCAGAGGTGGCATGAAATTGAAAAATGAATTATGGAAATATTTGCTTTTTAACTTTCAGTAAGAGCTTTGGTGTCGTGTTTGGGAATAGTTCCTGGCTTATTCCAGCTGGGGTGAAGTTTTTGTGCTTTTCTGGATCATTCATCTCTTGAGGTGAGAGAAAGGCGTTTCTTTATGCTGGGGGTGTCCCCACAAGTCCACCCCCACAGGTCCTTGGTGAATGGGGGGAACATGGGACTTGATGATAGGAAATGGTGGCTGTGAACCCCGCCGTGCACTGGTCCCCCGAGGAGGCTGCCATGTCCTCAGGTCTGGCACAATGTGGGGCTCAGGAGCCTGTGACAAGCTCATATGAAATGATGCTTCCAGGTGGAAGTGAAGCCAATGGCAAAACGTTTGGAAGCTACTGCCCCAGTGACCCTCTTCTCCTGTAGCTGAGGGTGCAGCCTTCCCTGTTACTCTGGGGACTGGCAAAGGAATGGAGACACAACCAGTCTTAGGTTTCTGTTTATTTACTTATTTTGAAGGCTGCAGTCTTGGCAATAGGGAAATGCCAATGGCTATTTGTGCGAGAGCCGCTAAGCTCCCTTCCATCCCATCACTGGGCTGCCTGCCCTGACGAGGGCAGTTCTCTCAAGGTCATCTCCTGAGGACCTAGGATTGCTGTGTTCAGATGAGGGACAGAGCCTCTCCTTCTCTCCTCCAGGGCTGCTCGGCTGGAAGTGGTGCAGTGATTGCTTCCCAGTCTGGCTGACTGGGAGGGCTGGGGTGTGACAGATGTGAACGTAAGGACACTGTGGAGAGCAGGCAGAGTGGCTGAGGTGGAGAACTGGGTGCTCTTTTACTCCACTTCTACTGGCCTAACTCCAGGCTCCTCCTTTACCCTGTAATATCACCCAAGATACAGCTCTGGTCCATTTGGAGAAGACACAGGTAGGATTACAGGGCTCGCTGGGAGCAATTACCAGGCCAGCCATGAGGCCTCTGACACCAGTTCCCAGTTGCCCACAGCAGCAGAGCTCCTTGCTGCTCCAGCTTCTCCAGGTCTGGGAGTCCCTGGGCAGATGCCGGTGCTGGCTGGCAGCTGGAAGGAAGGTAAGAAGCAGGGAGTGAACAGTGGGTTGCTTGAAGGTGAGTTTCTGAGAAAAAGAGCAGTTTATGGAGACCAAGGGCTAGGTGTCAGAGCAGTGCGATGCTTGAGGAAAGGACAGCTCGGTTTTCCTCCGTTTATTTTCACATTTGACCTTTTGGTTAAGGAGTCCAGCCAGTCCAGTTTCTTCCAGCATAAAGAAAAGACACTGAGTTTAATTGGTGACTGGCAGTGGAAGGTTGTATTTTTGGACCAGGGATGTATACTGAGGGAACCTATTCATTAGCTTTCCTGATATTCTGAGTATTAGTTGCTGCTACTGCTTTATGATTCTGGCGTGGTGTGAGCAGTGTTTATGCTAGTGCTCCGCTTTGATGGCATTGGACGTGTTCCCCAACTCCCAAGGTTATGGTAAACCAAGGTGGAGCTAGCACACGATAAATAGAACCACCTGACTTTGCTGTGGCCTCATATGCCCTTGACTGTCCCGGCAGTCAGCTGAGGTGTGATGTGGGGCTTCCCTAGCACTAAATCTGTGATTTTTGTACAGGGTTTGAGGCAAGAGGGGGGAGACTACTTGGTTGGTTTTGTT
>JAVSBS010018519.1:96857-159596 GCA_033124195.1 Coracias cyanogaster | reverse complement strand
ACTTTGTCTCCCTGGTCCCTGTCTCATGGGCCATCAACTTGAGAGCTGTGCGGAGAGAGATTGCCAGTAAAAACTGAGGCAAAAAAGTCCTTGAGGACCTCAGCCTTCTCCTTGTCTGTTGTTACTAGCTCACCATTGCTGCTCATTGTGGGGGAAAGCTTTCTTTGACCTTCCTTTTCTGGTTAACATATCTGTAGAAGCCCTTTATTTTTTTCTTTGCATCCGTTACCAAGTTCAGCTAAGTTAAGCTTTTTTCTGTTCATCTCATTCTTCTCTGGTTGGTTTAGGTTCCTGTATTCTTACCATGTTGCTCGAGTATGAAGAAAGGACGGACTGAAATAAGAGGAAAAAGTTAGGGGGAAATTGGTGTTGGTGATGGAGGAACTATTATAAGAAACTTTGGCAGGATTACTTGGTGAATTCTGTGTGCATAGATACTGTTCTGTTGGAGGCAAACTCTTCTGCCAGCCCTAACAAATGCCTCTCTGAGTAAATTTTAAAAAATTTTTACAGGTGTAAGCCAAATTTTTGTGTGAAGTTGGAAAGAGGAAGCTTCCTGAACACTGAACCATTTATCAAGTATACATATTACTTTTGAAGCACATAAGTCTCCACTCTGTCATGGAGAATCCTCTCTTTCAGTCTAGAGAATTACAGAAAACTATGTTTATATGTGATTTTTTTTTTAGGTTTCCTGTTGTTACAAATAGTTGAACTTAATCCATTTATAAAATATCCATCCAGAGATGGGAAATTAACTTTAAATATCTAAGCTGATTTTTAAGTGTTCTACAAAGTTATAAACAGACAATAAACTTTAAAATGCAAAAAATACTAGGTAGGCATAAACTGAATAGTAAGGAAATTATTGTGACGATACTACTGTTGAAATAGTGTATATTATTTGAAGACTTAATTTCCGTTATGTTCATATAATCCATGCATGATATAGCTATACAATATTCTACATAATACAATGTATAAATGTATGCAATGTATACATCTTGCAAAAGAACTCTGAACTTACTAGGTAAGCTGGGTAAAATACTTTCTGGGTGAAAGTTTAAGTTTGTGGTTTTTTTTCTAATTCGCAGTTGATCTTAGTTGTATTGAAGACCAAATTTTATTTTATGTAGTGGGTAGACTTGTAATATATATGAAATCCTGACTCAACAGAAGATGCTGGGAATTTTGTCATCAGCATTGGAGGGGCCACAGTTTTGGTTTTGGAGTGTTTGGCAATGTGGGAGGCTAATGCAAAGAAGGAGGTTTTGGTTTTTATTTTTGTGGGGGTTTTTGTTTGTTTGTTTGGGGATTTTTGTTTTGTTTTTTAAGTAATTCTACAAAGCTTAAGAGATAGACTTTAAACTTAAAGCTGTAATGAGGAGGTTAGCAGATGCAAGAAGCTTCACCTGTGATCTGTTAGACAACTAGTGGGAAGCCAAGATAATGATGCACAACACATCCAGTAGTAAGCAGTGTAGTCAGCAGCTTGAGAAAGAAGTCTGTAATGCCGTGAAAAGTACGTTATTTCATCTTCAAACAAAGGCTGGCTGTTGACTTATGGAGACCACCTTCAGCTGTAGCTTCCCCGAGGACTACAACTTTCACTATTAGGGCAGCCACATACCTATTTAAAACTAATTTGTAATAAGTTTGTGAAGTAGAAAGGCTGATACATTATTTGGCAACAAATTTCTCCTGTACCTCTTAGCATTTGTGACCAGGTGTCTTACTAGGCCGCTTGGTATTTCCAGAGCAGTGATGATAATGAAATAAATTCTAGCACTCTTTGGTTGGAGAGTGATGCAGGAATTATCAGTCATTTGAAGGGAGGATAACTGTATGCAAAGCTTGGTATCTTCTGCTATCTGCAGTGGTACTTTTGGCGTCTTTTGAGATGGTGTCAACATGTACTGTAAGCGCCCAAACGTGTATTTTTACCATATATACTGTCCTGGTTTGAGTTAGAACAGAACAATTCTGCTCAGTGATTTATTTTTCAGCTCAGTCTCTTCTAAGTGACTGCACTTTCTAAAGTTCATGGCATTTTTTCACAGACGGTGTCTGCTTCTAGCAGTGATAATGCTTGATGTTTAGAGTTACTACCAAGGACTGGTGTGCAGATGAAGGTCACTGCTAAATCTTGTGTACCACATTGGGGGTAATAAAAAGTAAAAGGCTGTACCTGTGGGGAGAAGCAGACAGAACAGGTGACCCTAAACTGACCAATGAGGTATTCCATCCCATATATGTCATATTCAGTATAAAGCTGAGGAATCCTGAGGGTCAAGCTCTTCTTCTTCAATGGCCAGCATCCAAGGAGGACTCCATCCTTTCTGCCTCCAATCCCAACCCATATGGCCTACCTGATCATCAAAGTCTAGGCCTGATTTTGTTAAAGGCTACATCACATTAATCCCATGGTATTCCAGTTACTGTATTGTGAAGATATGTTTGTCTTATGGGAAATGACCAAGAAGGCTTCATGAGAGTGTGGCAGTGCTTCCTGGGCTTGTCCTCTAGTTGGAGTAAAAGAATAATCTCTGACCAATGGAACCATGCCCAAGTAAGCATATGGAGGGAAAAGAGTGGAGATGAAGTAGCAGAGTTGGAGCCATGACTCAGCACTTTTCTTGTGTATTACTTGTACTGCAGAACTTTTGCTGCTGCAAAAACTGCAGATGGGAAATGTTTTAATAACAAATAGAATAAAGCACAGTGTTTTTCAGGGATGCCCAAAATACCCTTATGACAATTCAGGATTTGGGCTGTTGGGGAGAAGAATTCTAAGGCCATTTTTAGAAGATGGATTCCTGAGAGTTTGAAACTTAGAAAGAGAGATATCTATGCAGTCATAGATGCAATATATCGTACCTTCTATTTCGCTTGGGTTATTTTTTCAGTGCCCTTGGAAATTAATTTCCTAGTGCTCCAGACTTTTGTTTAACACTTTGAACACATAGGCAGTATTCTCACATCTAACAAGTGTGATATATTAAGCTGAGGAGAGAAAATGTAGAGAAGGTTAGTTTTAATATGGACTCGGCTGGAGGTATGCCACCTAATGAATCACTAATACCACATCCTGCAGTGTTATAAGTGCTAGTGGTCTGCTGTCCAAATACAATTCTTGTCCAGCTTCCTTCACTTATGAGCCTCAAAGGGTCATAATTCTTAGGTCTACTTTAGAAAGATGTTACAAGTTGGACTAGCCGAAATGGAACATTGTGAACAAGTTTTCTTCGGAACTGAGACTTCAATGGAGAAATTGAAACATAGAAAAGAATAGTGCTGTACAGGAGCAAAAATATTCAGCCTGTACACTGAGTACCTGGAGAGGAAATAGGTTCTTTAATATTCTATGCATTCAGAAGGCAATTCAGATTGTAGTTTGCTTGCTTATATTAAAGCTTTTTTTTAACTTGGTATGAATTGGTTGCATATGCATGTGATATAAATAAAACCTAACTGTATGTTTTAAGACAAAGAAATAAGTCAGCCAATGATTCTATTGCATATATTCTTGGTAAAACTGTGTTGGAGAGCTATAAATAGATATTGCTTGTTGCTTTTACTTGCACTCATGTTCATTTTAAATGGCAAATAAAACTATTGTTAACAGACCCTAAAATCACTTGCAGGATATTGACTTAGATTACTTTGAGGAAAAGAATGAGTGTCCTTGTTAAAATATTTGTTAATAGTGTCTGAGTTTTGGGACAAGTAGATATTGTAAGTACAAATGACTAAAGATTTTTCTTCAGTGTTTTCAAGAAAGAAATTATGTAGAGTGTTTATAGGCACTTTTCCAAGTGCTTATACTATGAGTTACCTTTTTGTGGAAAAAGCCAGCTTCAGGGGAAAAAAAAAATCAAACAACAAAAAAAACCCCAGGAGTAGCAGTTTCGGTAAGTACTGGTTGGCCTAAAACAAAGTAAAAGAAACATAGTAGAAAAATAAATAGCGATCTCACCAATGTATCATTACCTTCTTTTGGTCTTTTCCAAATATGTCAAAGTCAGCAAGTATTTTTGGCTATATTTCCAGTAACATCTTTAAAAGTAGATCTTGCTGGATTTGTTTTTCTTTTCCAGTAATGGAAGAGCTTTTGCTTTGTAAGGATTTTTTGACTAGCAGTAAATATGGCGAAAACAGGATAGGTGATCCGTCCACTAAAGCATTTGAGTATTCACACAATATATATCTAATATAATGTAAATGTCACTGGCTCTTTTTCCCTTTCCCCCTCACGGGGGAAAATCAATACATATGCTTCAGAATTCTTGCCTTGAGAAAATGAGATAGACGATGATAGATCTGGCTAACTGTCTGGCAGCATGCTTGTCTCTTTGATAAACCAAGTATTTGCAACTTTTAGAGAAATATTGTTAAAACATAATATTCTTGCCATCTGGCACTTCTTGTTCACTTCAGTGAGATGCTTTGGAGGTAAGTGAGAAGTGCTTCTTAAGAAGTTAAATGTGACAGAATCCAGAATACTGAGACTTGGTGAGATTCTTTTGTTATATAATAACAGCTGATAAAAGTAGTAAGAAGGGGGTGGAACAGCTGCTGATTTAACTTTTGGTTGCATAAGCAAAGAGTGTATCTTAAAATCTGTATTTATGTTTATTTTTAATCTTTTCAAGTGGTATGAGCAGTTGGACTAGCCTTGCAATAGAACCTGCAGAATACAAGCAATTTAGACAAATTAGACAGTAGGAAGTACTAAGGAAAAAAAAATCATTCTGCTAAGTTAAGTTTCATCTAGGCCTAGGTATAATTAGATATACATAAAGCTTCTCCTTTCAAGAAAAAAAGTATTTGTTTATTTTTATATTTTACAGTTTAAGGTACAATCTCATACTTAGATCCAAATAAGAACATAGGCAAAACAAGTACACCTCCACAGAGAGAGAGAGAATAGATTTCAAAATCCCTTTACAAAATACCGTGAGCATTCTGTGTTTGCAAGCAAGGGATTTTTGATTTTGTTAAAACTTACAGTGAATGGAATTTTTGCATAATAAATCTTAATTGCAATTCTGAGCGCTGTTACATAGCCAAGACAAAGAATCTTTTGGGCCACAGATAAACTATTCACTTGAACGATTAAAAAAATAAAATTTCCTGAATGCTTTTTTTTTTTTTAATATTGATAATTAGAGGTTGCAAGTCTTAATTTTGTAGTAAAAGTAAACTCATTTGCCTGGGCACATGAGTGTAGCCTGTTCACTTGCTGGAAACTGGCATATAGTAATGTTAAAACACAAAGTGCTAAGAAAGAATTGGTGTTGTATCTCAAATCCAGTACTGAAAGTACCAAATAAAATAAGATAAATCTTGACTCTGCTTGCACTCCATTCATTGAACGACCCCTGAGCATAAAGGTATAGGTGACTATTAGATGACATTAATATATATTCTCCATGAACTGTTGGGTCCACAGTTATGATAAAATACTGGTAAGTCCACTTAAGTTGGTTTATTATGGCCTATGTATTGATGACATACCTTAGGATTTAATAGGCTGGTACTGCTCTAGACATATATTGTCACATTAATTTGCTTTGTGCAAAGATGGATAGACAGTGCATTACACCAGCTCTTGTATTGTGAGAGAATGCATACAGTTGTCCACTTCTGCATTGAAGTAAGTTTATGAAGGCTGTGTGACACAAGACACGTCAGACTTTGACCCCTTTTGCATTCTTCTTAATTAGTAGCTCTTATTCAAAACCATGAGTAATATTGTGGGCTCTAAACTCACAGAACTGTGTGAAGTTCTTGCACAGTGTTTGCCTGAAGGCTGAGCGATACATTGGTGGGGTTCAGACAGCTCAAATACTGATATAATAAATTTTGGGGGGATTTTTGAACCTTTAAATTACAGAGAGCTCTTATCTGTTGGAATATTCTTCTGAGGAATTATTTTAAGTCTTTCATTCACTAATCTGTTTCTTCATTTATTCCTTTATTCTAATGTGTTTCAAAATGCTGTTCAATTCAAGCAGCACGTGAGTGAGTGGAAATCTCTTGTCACTTATTAGTGTTATTTGTAAGCTAGAAGTGATCTCCTAATTTAAGGAATTCAAATAAATCTTCATCATGCCTTGTATCGATTAGGTTTTGCTATTTTAGGGCAACTAGACATCTTCTAAAACCATAAATAGGACTGTTGAAACTCAGCCACTAATAAATTTTTTTTTTTTTAGATACATGACATTGAAGGCGTGCAGTTTTGGGGGTAAAAATGTAGTCTGAAAGATATAATTTTAAACATGAAAGAGGGAAGTTTGTATTTATTGTAAATAAGAGGTATGAGTAGATTGTTGGATTAAATGGTGGCCTTTCACCTCCAAGGCAACAGTTTAAATTAATCCCCAGATCCTAAGTTAATGGTGATAAATGGTTTTAGCTTTGTCCCTTGTGTAAAGTAGTCCATATTACAAAATCGCCATACATCTGTTTTTGCAAACTTGGTGTAATTGGCATTCTCTTAGGACTGAATTGGCATTGAAAGTGAACTATTTCTTATTGCTTAGGAAGGTGTTCCCTCTAGGTCAGGGTAAATGTCATTGTTAGGTCTGTGAAGGAAATCTGCTCCTATGTCTGTTAATAATCCATAGCTGAAACATTTATCAAAAATGTTTTAAGTGCTATAGATGTTATTTTAAATTTAGAAAAAAAAAAAACAACTTCAGAGTAAAGAAAGTAAATAATTATGGACAGGTACCTTATTTTTTTACATCTGGTAGGAATTAAAATGCTCAGAGACAACAAAATTGTCTCACTTATCATTTGCTCATGGCGGGTAGCCTACCACTTCAATGATGGCCTTTATGAAAGGTGGACATGTGGAAAGAAATATAAATCCATGTAGAATACATTATTATTTACTAAGAACTAGGTTGAACTGGAGTGAAGGAAAGCATGTGGCTTTCCTTCCCCCTTTCCTTGGAGGAGCTCTAGGAATTGCAATTCCTTCTATTTTCTTTTATTTTGAAGGTGGTGAGACACTGTAACAGGTTGCCCAGGGAAATTGTGGATGCCCCACCCCTGGAAGTTCAAGGCCAGGTTGGCTGGGGCTTTGAGCACCCTGATGGCACTTAATCTGCCCATGGGAAGGGGGCTGGAGCTAGATGATCTTTAAGGTCCCTTCCAACTAAATTCTATTGTTCTATTACATGTACATGTGGCACTTAGGGATGAGGTTTAGTGGTAGACTTGGCAGGGCTAGGTGAATGGTTGGACTCTTAAAGGTCTTCCAAACTAAATGGTTCTACCCTGCCTCCAAGGAAAAAGCAATAAGTATCATACTACTGTTGGCTGAAGAGTTTGTGTGTGTTTGTTTTCCTGCTCTTGCTGTTATGTCTGCTAGACTGAAGCTTTGGAGCTGGAGTCCTGTACCTCACTTTTTTAGCTGGCAGAAGATCTGGAGGACTGAAGAGGTGAATACACAACTTTTAACCAGTGCCTCAGTTTTAACCCCTAGTGTGAACTGTTGTGAGGCAATAAAGGAAGCTGCATCTGCATTTTGACCAACATATTCTGTTTGGTGTTATCCAGTGCAGTGTTCCAGGTGAGGGCTTACTGTGCTGAGTGCTGATTTTCCCAAAATCTTCAGATGTAGACAAGAAAAGAATCACAAATACATTTTTTGTAGGACAGGAATTGAGGAAAGACATCTAGGAATACAATGGGTCATATTCATTGAGTCCTGATTGTTCTCTTCTGCTACCAACCAGTGAAGCAACTTCAAAATGAATGTTATCAAATCACATATATTTCTGTACATCTCTTAGCTAATCAGGGAACAATTTTCTTAAATTTAGGGAAGATTACAGCAGTTTTTTCGTGCTGATTTGCTGTTTGAAAGCAGAACACAAATTTTACTTGGTTTGTTTATAAAAAATAATAGGTTTTTAAAAATTATTTGTAAAAAAAATCTCTAGTTCATCAGATGTCTCTTTATATGAAGAACTTGAAAAAAACTACACAGAAGTGTTTGGTTCATCTTTATAAAATATACAGACATACCTTTATAAAATAATCAGAGAAACTGCATCATACATGTCCATAGTGGGATTTTATATAATAAGTTAACATAGAAGTCTTCAATCTGAGTAAAGTTTAGGCTACATATTAGGGCTATATATTAGATGAAATTTAATTACATGTCTGAAAGTGTGCACCTTTTGTTTCAATAACAGGTGTCTGGGTGAATGGGAGGGGAGGAGACAGGATGGGGAAGGAAAAAACCCTTTAATTGTCATATTCTGAAAAAAAAACATGGAATAAACTGTATCATTCATGCTAGCTAGTTACTATGACTTCTGTTAATAGCAGATGGATAGAATTTTGTGGTAAATTTTCATAGATGAACAGTTTTAGTAAAACATGCATCTCATGTAGTCATTTGCTGTATCATGTGTAGAACTTATTGGCAGGACTCAGAGATGTGAGCTGTTCTAAGCCTTAAGTAGCTAAAAGGGATTAACTTTACACAGAGGATTTACTAATGAAGACATCGCACTTAGACACATAAGGAAAGGAAAGTGAATTCCTGATCAAGAAATCATTCGATCTGATTGTCCTAAATGCTTTCTTATTTTTTTAATGCTGCTTATAAATCACAGAGTCACAGAATGTTGGGGGTTGGATGTAGCATATTGTATAAATGTAATTAGATACTATTCTCATATTCTTGTCTTCATGCTTTTATAGTAGCTTCACAGTAACTGGCAGTCAGAGTAAGATACAGATAGACATGACAGTCAATCTGTAGGCTGTGATGGCAACCTGTGTGGTATTTGTTCTTCTGATACTTGGTTTTCATATGCTTAGGAGTAGATCCTACTACTTGAGCCAGTAAAAAATTGTTTTTCAAAGGGATGATGCAGGTAATTAAAATATTCTCTGGGATTTGTTTTTTTCTTTAAAAAAGCACAAGAAAAAAACCCCAACAACCTTTAAAAAATTGAATACTCCTGCTTTGCTTCTATTCTGTAAACAACTAACAAGTTTGCTTCATATCTTGAGGCCGGGTGAGCATCAACAAGGTTTGAAAGGTGAGCAAAAAAATCAAAGCCCGAGTAAGAAAAAGAAGTTTCTCCACTGAAATGCATGAAGACTTCGTGACAACTGGCTTCATGGTCACTCTGTCTCTGAATGCAGAGTTGTGTAACTGTTAGTTGGGAAGGGCAGGAGGAGGTGCACATGGCTGGTTAACCTTGTTCATGAAAATATTTATTTCCTGAAAGATTTGTGATCTTGTCAGAACACATTAACTTTGTAGGCAGAGATTAAGCAGGTATCAAAAAGTTAGGAAACGTGCCTGTTGCCTCTGATTGCTCCTCTTGCTTTCTTATCATATCAACTGCAGGTTCTATAGTGAGAAAAACCACCTTGATCTGTATTTCGAATGCATCTTTGCTACAAAGGGTTGAAGCAGATTTTAGGTATTTTAGACTTACCATCTCAAGTGGAGCAGTCTGGGTTTTGGCTACTAGAGCATGAGGTAACTTTTCGTGCTCTTTAAAATATACCTTTGTTGATACTTGTTTTAATATGTTTATACATATGTACATACATGTATATAATTGTAATTATTAAACGAGGTCTTGTAATATAGATGTTGTATTTTACTTATAGGGGAATATAAACATGTTATTTGTTACAAAGAATATTTTTTTAATTGGACCCAATATAGAGGTGAACAGTCATTAAAGAAGTAGTTTCCAAATAAGGAACAGTAAAGCTATTGCTCTGACAAACAAGGTATAAGCTACTAAGAACTAGTAAGAGTGTATGTCATTCAAAAACAAATTTATTGTAGCTTTCTGGTATATACTGGGTATATACTGTGAGTTTGGTCTCACAAATTATTAATGCTGTTCTTACAAAATGTATATAGAAAAATAGATCTGATATGCATTTATTTTATAGATTATTTCTCTTACAGATTTTTGCTATTACTTCAAATTAAGGAAGGTTCTCAGCCATTACTATATATGATTAATTTTTTTAAAAAGTCATGAAGGTGTGGCTGGGCCATACCAAGCTGTCCCTTTGTTTTTTGTCTCATAGTAAATAATGCATTTTGGAAAGGGAAAAATGGGGCAAGCACTTTGTGAGTCATTCCCATTTGTGGCTTATTGATTTCCTGAGATGTTGTCCTTGTGGTTAACTTCTTTTGTGAATTTAGTGAGCTGGTTGGTTTGTTTGTTTTAACCCAGCACTTACTTGTGCTTTGCTTTTTGAGGCCTTTCTGAGTAGAAGAAAATCATTCCAGTAAACCTTTTCCTGTAGTATTAGCTGATACCTACCCATAGATGTATTCTCTTACCCAGCATGACAAAAGAGTACTGACAGAACTGAAGGAATCACTATAGAAATGGCTTTTTATGCTACACTTAAATGAAAGAAGATTAAATAACAAACATGGGCTTTGTACCTGTTGAGCAAGGCACCAAAACAGGTTTTAAAATGTAGGCAGTTCTGAAGTTTTTTGCACCACAATAGTGATTTTTTTTCCTGCAAGGTTGGTGATATAATCGTTTGAGGTTGTTGCATTTGATATTGATGTTAACCTTTAGGATAGCTGATAAACTGACTTTCTTCTTGCAGGCATCATTAATAGGAGGCTCTGTGATGTCCTGAATAATTTTCCTCACAATTAGCAGCATTGATCTTGTAGGTGCAGCAGCAGCTAAAGTTCCTTGAGGCAATCACACAATGAAACTGGTTGAAACTCACACTGAACTGCAAGCCAGTTGTTCCCATTTGACCATTACAGCAGTCACTTACTTTCTAGCTCTCATTTGTTGATTCTTGAAAGTGGTTTACTCCTCATGCTTAGGTATATTTCCCACTTAGGCTTCCAAGGTGACAACTGAAAGCCTGGATTCACTGAGCAGTTCTCTGTAGGATCGGTTCTACTTGGAAAGTCATTCTGGATGTGAAGTTAATCTGTAAAATACTTTTGTACAGAGACACAGTGTTCCGATATTTCAAATATAATGAAAGCTGTTGGGTTTTTTGTTCGGGGGGCAGAGCGGAAGAGGTCGAAATAATTTATCGTTAAAAAGCCACCTTTATCCAATTATAAATTAATATTGATTACTACTAATGGAGTGGGCTCCAGGAGAGGCTTTACATACCTATTCTGCCTACTAATAAGGTCTCATCTCAGATGCACAAAAGCTCTTAAGGAAGTGGGTCATTTGAACAGAAGTTAGAAAAATCACCCTATGCTTTTCTAGTGAGGGCATCTTGCCTATTAAGCAGGCTTCAAAGACATGCTTGATGTTGATGTGGGGGTGTAGACTGGGAGCTGTACAGCTGCTGAGGGGCACAGAAGGGCTGTGGGGGAAGGAGAGGGAGAGGGAGAGAGTGCTGTATGAAACTACCTTGTAATGTGTTAAATGCAGATCTTGATATGATTGTGGGTGTGAGCCTTTTTTCATTAACTTTATCTAGCCTAAGAGTTGATGACAGTTTGTTGGTAGTTGATCACAAAAATGCAATCTTGATTTCTGGTGAAAAACAGCATCTTACTTAAAACACATTTCAATTAGTATCTCAGCTTCCTGTTGGCTCCAACTTTCTACCAAATGATTCACTGTACTATTAAGAAGAGATTCATCAAGAGAGCAGTGCTTTTCTTAAACTTCTATGGGGTAGAACTATATGGAAGTTAGAAGAGAAGGGCTAAAACCAGACAAAAAGTACACAGATGGGAAAAAATGGTTCTTCATACTCCTTGAGGGTTGCAGTTAATGAGTGCCTGGGAGACTTTGTGCTAGGACTTGCACTCTGTTACGAAGAGGAGCACTGAAAGCAGCACTGATTAGGAAAGCAGTCTTTCAGTGCATAGCATTTCCTGGGCTTTATTTGTCTTTAAGGGGTCATCTCTGATGACAGCAGATCCTATTTGTCTTTTTTTTTAATCAACTTGTTTAATGTCAAGGATGCTTGAAATTTAATTAGATGACTCTTTTGTTGGGGAAATAGCATGCAAGCAATAAAGCAGCTTTTGACTTTTCAGAAAAAGATGATAGGAACACAATGATATGTAGTCCTGTAAGTAAATTACAGAGTTTCCTTAAATACTTCATTATTGATAGTTCTGTTGATCTTTCTAGCACTTCCTATATTCTGAGATGTGGTGTGAGACACTGCAGTTCTATTTATAACACATAGCAAAGGCCCTATCAGAAGCATTCTCTGACAAAGTATGGAAAGCATCTTAGATTGCTATCATTTTACCAAGCTACAATGCAAAGTGAAGTGACATTATTTAGTTACCTTGTCCTATTGAAATCAGTTGTAAAATGTAAAAATTGGTTCAAGTACAAGAAAAGGGCAAGTCTTTCCAGAGTACCTGTATTAATGAATAAAATAACTGGTGATGCTGTCAGTGTCTTGGTTATTTGATGTGAGAAAAATTGTTGCATGAAGGCTATGGATGTGTAGTACACAATCCTGATGGAATGCTAAGTTCATTTGAAACATCAA
Organism: Coracias cyanogaster; assembly: GCA_033124195.1. Lineage (NCBI taxonomy): Eukaryota > Metazoa > Chordata > Aves > Coraciiformes > Coraciidae > Coracias > Coracias cyanogaster. The sequence goes on along the minus strand of JAVSBS010018519.1, from coordinate 147,074 downwards.
GGATTTTAATTTCTGATATCAGCCTACAAGTCTTTGTCTGCTGCGTCAATATTACCGATATTCTTCCAGACTTAGCCTGCAATAATTAGTGGTTTTTTTAAAGCACATGGGATTTTTTTTCTTTTGGCGTTTTAGGAGACAGAAAATCTTTCTAATCTAGTGAGGAAATTCGTGTGCTTATACATGTATATGTGCATATATAACATAAAAAATCAAGATAATGAATAGATATGGTCCTTATATGGGCTTTATACATCTCCAAAATTATAAATTGGTTAAGATACTGTAGTAATAAAAACAAATAATCTGGGAATTTCCATGTAATGCATGCAAAATTCATTTGAAATTATGAAATGGTTTCATTTTGTCACTGAAGTAGCATTAGAAACACAAAGCCTGGGAAAGTGAAATTACCTCTCAATGGCTTTAGGAACCTGTAGCTTCCAGACATTCTGAGAGGACAGAGGGTGAAGCTAAAACACAAGAAATCCAGAACTTGCAGGTAAATCTTGCCTATGACTGTGCAGTGGCATAGCAGGAGGAGAGTGATATTGGCTACACGCTATTGTAAGCCATCTGTGCATGCAGGGTATAGGTCAGGAAGACACCTTAGTAAGCTGACAATACTATTTGTTACATGGGGTTTTTGTCAGTGAATCTTAAAATGAAGGAGCTGTGCCAACATCTGCATTTTAAAAATAGAACAACTGAGGCAAAGGCTGAGTGAAATATCTGCCATGTAGCTTAATGGTGATAGAGCCTGGAGTTGAACTCTTATGTTGTGTGTTCAGGAGCACACATGGCAGCACATGGGTGCTGGAGTGGCATATGTACCCTGACAAAATGAATTTGGCTTGAAACGCATTCGATCAGCATAGCATCCAAGCAAATAAATGTGTTGCTATCCACAGGGAGAACAAAGGGGTGACGGAAATAGAGAACTACTATTTTGTAGCTCCCACTGTGTTTAGCTGTCCTTATATATGATATGCTGTCTCAAAGTGACAGAATTTCTTGTTACTTTGATCCACAGGATAGCAAATCTGCATGTATGGTGCATACGGTGCTATGTAACAAACATCAGTATGTGATGCTATTCTATTTCAATGCTCTTTCTGTGAGGAAATGTCCAGTTTAGTTGAACAAAAATAAGATTAATGAAAACAGTATCTAAGGCCAGTTAAGTTGGAAAATACTTCCAGAGTGGAACTTGAAAGCAAAAAAAAATAGATAGGATGTTCAAGGAAGTTATACTTTCTGTAACAGAAAAATGAGATCCAGTTTATATTCCTTACTAACTGCCTTTTTACATGTTGTTGTTGGGTTTTTTTGTTAGGGACTGAATCACATGTGCAATTTTAGGGCACAATTTTACCCGTTCTGTTACATTTTAATGTAGCCTTTGAAAAACATCAGTTATCATTTTAGCTTTGAAAGAGTACAATCTGCAGGCTGTGATAATATCACTTTCTTTAGGTAGCAGCAGCAGGAAGAATAAAACTAATGTTAGATATGTATGAATTTAGTCCAGATGAAAATGGTCTTGTTAAAGATAATCTTAAATGGAGAATTTTACACTAAAATGGGCAAGAAAATTGTGATTTAGGCTTTCAGATCTGAAGTGAGTGAAGTTACACAGTTACTAACACAAAGGGACCTCAGGAATATGGTTAAGAAGGAAAATGGGTTGTAATCCAGAAAAACTCAGTAATCAAATTACAGCAGCTTTGGAAGAGAACAGAGTGAAGCTAAGACCTCAAATGAACATAAACTTTGTGCCAGCTATCTGCAGGTGGAGGAATTTAGCTTTCTAATGTGGAGTTCTAGGTCTCTTGGTTTAAAATCTTGTTAGCAAACTAGAGAAAACTCCAAGGTGATGAAGAGATTAGTGGGAACTTGGAAGAAGTTTTATGAGCAACTGAAATGAAGTATACCAGAGGAGATAAAAAAAGAAGACTCGGTGGACTGTTACGGTTATGAATGGTATATGTTTTTTTTCCCTATCTTTTACATGTTTGTTCACCTTCTCAGACAAAATACTTAAGACGAGGGTTACAATTTAAAGTATGTCTGCATCTTACAAAAAACATGTGGTAGTGTTGCAACTAATGTAACTTACCTCCAATTTTAAATTTCAAGGTTAACATAGTAAGGTATGGAAATGCATAGTTAAAATAAGAGCTGTAATGATTACAAGTTGTTCAGAAGTGTAACAGTGTGGCTCAACTGGATATAATATGCTGACATTATGAAGGTCACACTTTATTCTTGTATTCAGTATGGAACTCTCTATCTAGTGAGATTATGGGAAGTGTCTGCCATTTAAGTCATTTTAAAGTGGACTGAACAAAGCTAGAGATCACTCTGTAGCTTATGGATGAAACTGCTTAACAGATAGTAAAAGAAAACATGCTGATTTTTGCAATCATCCTAATTGATTACCTGCATACTAATTCACTGTATCTCAAAACATTATTTTAGGCATGAAGTTTTAGGCATTTAATACTAGGAACAATGTTGTATTGTAATGATTGCTAGGCTGACAGACTCTGAGGAAGGTGCAGATCATGAAAACGGTTGATCAAGGCATGAGAAACAGGAAAAGGTTTGTAAACCATTGGTTAGGTTTGTTCTGATTATGTTGAGAGAGAGAAAAAGGAAGGGAGTGGGCTTATTTTATTTGTTTTTTTCCTTCCCTCTCTGCCCCCCAATAAGACTGGATGATTTTCTACCCATGAAGGCCATCTGTAGCTACACAAATAAAATATGGAATGCTTAATCAAAGCATGTGCTTCAAGGTGTAATTTGATCACCTGCAGCTGTTTGTGAGGGAAGTTTTTTTGCCCACGTGCAGCTTTGTACAACTGCAGCGGGTTTGTTGTTTTCTGCTCTCTTTAAGCATGATCATAAACTAGATGATGTATTTAGGGTCTGTTGTGGTAGGGCAAGTTTTACAGGGCTAAAATTTTGAAATGGTCTGACTCCATTAAGTAGCTCTATGTGCTGTACTTATTAACATGCCACTCACTATGGGGAAAAGCAGGATTTTTATATAATTTTTATATAATTTATAAATTTTATTTATATAATTTGTAATTGAAAAGTCAAATCTACTATTTCATGTGTGGAAGAAGAAGTTTGGAGGAGGGCACAGAAAGGGAGGAGTTGGGTGAAAATATGAATTTTTACTAAATTTGCAAGTGATTCTAAAAACTGCATTAAGACATTAATATATTACTGGCACACAATTTGCATTTTTACTTCATAAAAGTAATTATAAATTTACATATTGTAATTGTTTGAATTAATTTTACACCATTTTCTCTACACTAGGTAACTGGAGTGATGATTTTTTTTGTTAACCATTAATTTGTGCAACATAATACATGACTTAAAATGAACATTAATGTGACACAATTTAAGAGAGATAATAGTGCACAGTGGCACTACAACATTGTAACTGAGGTGAAAATACTAGGTGCTGCCCTTTCAATAGAGACCATTTTTCCCCAATAGAATTGAAATCTAATTAAAATTTCTTTATCCCACATGAATTAAAAAAAAAAAAAAAGAGAGTAATAATAAAAAAAGGGTTCAGAAGACACATTCAGGCATGGAAAGACCAAGGGAGCTGCATGATTAATCTGAAGTAAAAGTAAAGAAGTCTTTCATTATTCATCAGTTAATGACAGTTAGGAGCAAGCTGCAATGTTTCGATAAATGAGAGATGTAAAATGCTAGTGTGAAGCAGCCCTCTTCCTCTCAAAGTAGAACACAAGACACAACCAAGCTCCTCAATGAAAATGCTAATTCCACATGATTAATCCTTTCTTCTTTTCTGCCAACATGAATATTAAGTAACTTCCTTTCCAGGGTCACTGGTAACTTACAATTGTTCCACTTCCAGGCTCCCCTACCCCAAAATATACAGCCTGACCTTAGCACTTAAAATAACCCTTACTGTTTGTTTCTGCCCCATTGAAGTATAGTTCTTATGCTTATCATTCTGGAGGAGGGAGGCAAATGGTGGAACAAGCAGTCAGTGGCAATTACTGATATTCTTGGAATAGGTTTTTGTCAACCGCTTTGGAAGCAGCAAAGAGGCAAGACTTGGAATGGTTGCCTGTGTGTGATCCTGCTCTCGCCCTTCTTTAAGGCATTAACTTCAGAGAAGTTAATGGTGAAGTCAGCATTGGCCGTTTTTCTCTGTATGTTTATGAAAAGGGTTGTATTTAATTTGTCATGTTTCTGTGATATACAGTAGTTATTCTTGAAAACTTGTCTTTAGAGGCCTAATACTCTAAAGTATTGTACTGCCCAGTGTGATGCAACCATACTTTCACATGGAATGATCTGTCTCCCTTCCATTTCAGCTTTATGTATATGCTAATATGGGCTTAAAGGTAGAAGACCCAGTATGTTACTTATCAAGTATGGAGAGACACATTAGTCACTTTGATTTAAAAGTCAAATTTCATTTTTATGGTGTTCATGTTATTTTACTCAGACTTGTAATTGAAAGACTTGATGATGCTTGGGCGACAGATGTTTGCTTTTTCATATGAAACAAGGCTAATAAAGCACTTGGAATATGTCCTATCTTGAGAGCCGTTGACGTCTCCTTACCTTGTGTTAAGAAAAAGAAACAAGACTTGGTTTCATACCTTCATCTTTGATATAGTTCTTCATGGTGCGCTGAGTAAATCTGTAGGAAGAAGATATTATTAAATCAATACAGGCATAACTATTATAAAATCCGATTTAAAAGATGACCGTGCCCTGTGGATGCATTCCAGATAATAACTTGACCCTCTCTTTCCTTTATACTATCCCTCAGTGACCCCTGCCACCTGCATACACTTTCGTTGCATTCCTCTTAGCTCTTAATTGTGCATTAACACCAACTGTTTCTTTGGTGTAGAGGAGCTAGCAGATGCGGCATTGATGCTTTGGAGATTCTTTGACTCTTGTTAATGGTTAGATACACTGCCTCTCTTCTTTTTGTGAATATCTGCAATATCTCCAGATTGAGCTGGATTAGCTAGTGTGTAGTGATGTCTTCTGTAGAGTAGAAGTCTCTTACAGTATGGCATAGGTCACCAATATCTGGGTTCTTTTTTCATGTTTATTGTAAAACACAAACTTTCACTCAGTGGAAGTTAGGTATGCTTGTCTCAGCTTTCAGATAGGTCATACACAGCTGAGTTCTGAAAATAAGTGGCAGTTTGCATTGTTTGAGTAATCTGATAGAAAATAAAAATTTCTGCTTATACCTCACTGATTGGAGAGTGGATTTAATTCTTCTGAGACAGGCCACGTAAAATTAGGTGTCTAATCTAAGGCTGTTAGTTAGGTTCCTTGTGTAGTCATTGCAGGGGCTTGTGCTAATAGTTCATCCTAGTCCTACTCACCTTAAAAACTGTTCAGATAGTATGAATTTCCAGAGCTGAATTCTTTCTCCATTTACTATCAAACAAGCCTATATGTGTAGGTTAGACAGCTGAACTGAGATCTCTGTTTAAGATGGAAAGATTGTTGTTCTGGAAGAGAAAAAAATTAAATTTAAGAATACACTTCTACTAAATCTTGAGTCATGTTACAATTAAACTTGTTCTTGTGCTCACTTATTCACTGATAATACAAGTCTTGAGTGTAAATATTTGGTCTTGTGCTTTCTAAGTGAGTAAAAGTAAAATACTGTTGTTTTGTTCAGCCTAGAGTGTATAGATGCCTTTTATTATGAAATTCAACTTCACTTTATAAAATCTGCATTAAAGTTTTACAGCTGTACAGATAAGCAATGGTATTTAGCGTAGATATATCTTTGAACAAAGTGACTTGAGAATTATAGCATATAAAATTAGTTTCCATTATTTTTCTAAGCATTCTCACAGATGACTTTCAATTTTACTTCAGTGTAAACTGAATCTATAGACCAAAGTTTATTTTAGTCTCTGCTTAGGCTATTTATACTCTGTCAGGATATAGCTTTGTGGGTAGAAATCTGTTGTGCTGCTTCTGTTATTTCCTTCACTCATGTTGTGGTATTACCTGGGAAGATCAGAATCTCTTGCTTTATGCTGTGTGCTGCAGGGCAGTCAGAATGGAAGCTTCAGAGCTGTCTTGTTATTTGAAACAGACATAGAGAAGCTTTAAAGTGTTAATTAAGGTCACGGGAACTGCTTTGAGGTAAATTTTTCCAACTATTCAGCAGTTTTCTAAAGAAAGGACTAGAAGAAAAATAAATACTCCACAGATAAACTCAGAGAAAGCTTTTTTTACTTACATGGTATGTGTGGCCACCTGTTCTAGAGAGGATTTGCATTTGGCTTTGGGCATTCAAATATTCACTTTTTTCTTATATTATGGTACTTTTTCAAAGGGAAGAGGACTCTGCTTAATGTTTTGAGCTACAAGTTGGATTTTGTTTATGAGTAAAGGGGTGTGTGTGTATGTATCTATGTATATCTGTGTTATAAAACTATATGTATAGATTTATGTCTGTGTGTAAATGTAATGACAAGTTAAATTGTAATTCTTCTCTGTATAGAGGGTTCTCTTATGGCATTCTTGTCTTTTCCCCAAATGTGATACGCTTTAGTGAGGAAACTCCATTAAATTTAATTTTATTTCAAAACATAAATATCAATACACAGGCATTACACTGTACCTTTCCTTATCTGTAATGTCCTTGTTGAAGCTACTGACTGAGAGTGGTGCTCTCACATTGCTTTTGTGAATAAAAATTAAATATTTTCTTCCCTTACCTATTACTTGCATAGTTCCCACTGCTGCTAGTCCCTTATTTCAAACCCAATTTGCAAAACTGTTAAATACATTAAATCTATTCCAATCTTGCTTTTTCTAATGATCCTGTCTCCCTCTGCCAGTTTCCTATGGACTGGTTTTAGGTTATGACGCTACAAAGGATCACAAATGGTGTGAATTTTTTCTAACCAGCGTTTAGCAATGGTTCTGTGTATATTGCTGAGGAGAGGCAGCTGAAATAGGAGGATCAAGAGGCTAGATAGTCTAGTGTGATGAAACAACAGGTGCAGTAGATGAGAACTAGGACTTTGGAGATGGGGACAGCTCAGTGTAATTCTCCTGAATACAGCATATCACAACCTTTTAGCTGAGGAAAAAAAAATCAAAGCACATTTGCTCAGATGTCCATGCCATCCTATAGATGAACCTTTGGTTGACATGTGTAAATAAAGGGTTACAATAGATAGCAATAAACTGATTTAAAGAAAGGCATCAATTGGTTTGCCACAGGGATCTTTTTATTTGGGTTGTGTCTTGTTTAACATCTTCGTTAATAATCTGAACGAGTGGGTAAACTGCATGCTAATTAAATTCACAGATGATACTAAGCGGGGAGGTGTTGCAAACATAGGGTGGCCAGATTTTCTAAGTGAAAATCTGGACCACCTGTCATGGCAGGCACAGAGAGGAAGGTTTTTAGCAGGGATGAGGGAGGGGGTGTGCACAGAAGGACTTGACAGCTTGTGGGAGGGGAAGAAAGACTGCCCACTCCACCCCCTCCTTAACCAAGCACACCCTCCCTTTCCGTCTCCAGCATCCTCTGGCTTGAATCCATTGTATTTATACTGTTTGCTATCTTCAGGTCATGAAAAATTTACTAGCTACCTATTAGCTGAAAAGCAAAACCTCTTAATCAGGTGAAAGACTGAGAGGAGGGGAGGAAGCAGTAGCAAACTCCAGGCCAATCATTCTGGTAAGCTCATCTTCCAGCTACTGAAAATTTGGATGACACAAGTATTTTTCTTAAGATGAAGATTGGAAGCTGGCCTTTCCATGTTACTCTGATTTATACTGTTCTGACAAATGTGGAACTACATGCTTTGTATAGAAGTTGTGATAGCAGAAGGGAACTATTCCTCCCTTTGACTCTGTAGACTGTTTTTTAATAGCTGATCTTATATAAGTGGTTGTAGGCCAACAAGAATGTAGCTCATAATGCAAGGTGCTGAGTGCCAAGTGGAAATTTTCTTTCCTCTTCTTCCTGCTTATGTGAGATAGAGAGGCTGCTCTTGTGCCTTCTCCGCTGCCCCAGCCTATTCTTCCTCATGCTTTCCTCATTGTTTACTAAGTACCTGTTGTGGTTTTATAGTTTTTCTTTCACTTAACATTGCTTGGGAAACATAAGCAGCACATTTCATTTCTGTCATCCCAGGATTCTGAATAACAGGTTCGAAAAAACTTTGTCTGTACCTTTGGCAGTCCATGGTCATGTGAACACTTGAATGACAATATACGCTTTGTGCTGAACTGCTATTCAGCTTCCTGGAGATGATGTAGCATTGATCAAGGGGGAAGATCATCACTGTATTCTTCATGAGGCAACCAGTTTTAAAGGAGTGGCACTAGTCTTTCTGCCTTTTACTTTAGGGTCGGAATGTTTAGCTGTCCTTGGCTTGAGGTGGTTAGCTTCATTCTTAATTTTTTTCCCTCATCCTCCTTAATGATCTATTGGATAGCTTGTGGCCCTTGCAGAAACCTGGAGGATTCTAGTGTTTGGTAGTCACAAAGTCTGGCTCTATTTGCATATGTAATTGTAGCTGTGCAAAAGTTAATTTGCTTGAGAGAGAGAGTTTGACGTTTTGGGGTCTGGCAAAACAATGTGCTTTCTAATTTTCTCAGCATTGTGCATTTTTCTTGGAATTTTGTTTGGACAGCCCCCTTGCTTTCTGCAAGTTCAGTGGCAACAATGCCAAAAATCATGCAGTCCAATATTGTATGTAGATGTTTATGTATTTAGCTGTAATCCAGTTCTGTATTTGTTACCTCAAACAATAGATGGTTCAAAGTGTAATGGCCATGTGACAAATGACGAGCATGTCATGCTGCCTTCTTGAAGCTTTTTACTCTTGGCTTTTGTTTCCTAGGCATCTTTCCCTGGCAGTGTTATGCAAATTAACCAATTAATGACAGACAAAATGGCCTTCCTGCATCGCCATGTTTGTAATAAGAAGGGCAATGCTGTAAGTCACGTACCTATTCAGCGTGCTCTGTAGGCCACTGCGAGGGCATGATTAGCCTGACTGTGGAAGACAATTGCAGAGGCATCTGCTCGGTTAATTTTGAGAGAAAATTTACCAGATGGAGGCTGAAGATTTAAGTGATTAGAAGGTAGTAGATTGGAATACAAATTGGATTAAAAGAAATTAGATTGATATAAATCGAATTGAGTCACAACAGTTTGTGTTGTTTGTACCAAGGGGCAATGGATTATGGGAGAAGCAGATGCTCCAATGAGATAGGAATTAATGTGGCTTTGACAGTCCATCTGGGAAGGCCTGAATATCGAGTACATCCCTAATCTCTCTCTCCATTTATCAATGCCATAATGTTAATTAGTACTTCATTCATTAAGTTACTTACAGAGGAAAAAATCTCACCCCTAGCCCCTCTCTGCTTGAGGATTTGTTACTGTGCCAAGAAACGGAAATCTCCCTTCGGCTGAGCTAGTTACAGTTGACCGTTAGGCTAGACCTGTGTCATTTTCCTCAAGCTTGGTGCTGCTTTTGGCATAAATGAAATTTATTGAGCTTTGTTTTGCAATAGATTTCTCCTCATAAATCCAGCAGCATAGTTTTTGAAGTTCTTTCTTGATCCCTACAGCACATCAATCCCTAGCTACTAGTAATAAGCCTCCTTCTTGCAGTTTTAATAAGGTACTATATATTCTATTTATGTAGTTGCATAGTGGTCTGGTTTATGACCAAGGTATAGCTATGCCATTATTAATGAGAGACAGGTCTTCTTTGGGAGAAAGCAAAAGATTTTGCATGTGTTTGTGCACATATAAGTTCTCCACTAGAAAAAGTTTTGTGTGGAGCAGAGGAAAGTGCTGTACCTGAAACACCTGACGTGGGGCTTCTCCTCAGGTCTGCAAAACTGGCTAGTGACAGAACTGTTGGCTTTCCAGTGTATTTCTCTTAACTTACCTATTGTAGGAGATAAATGTTTGGTTTTTTAAACACTTGAAGTGGCATGAAATCATAACTCAAGTTTTTTTATTAGATGGGGAAAATTACAAAAGGGGAAAAAAATTTGTATAAAATAGTTACCAAATATAGCAGGGCACTAAGTTTAATTATTTTTCTAGGCACAGTCTTCTGGAAATGAAAATGAAATAATAAATTAGAAGTATGCTTGGTAAAAATACAAAAGAGAGGACTGACTTTTCTCTCTTTCCTCCCCCAAGTACAGACGTAGATATGATGCAGTAAGGTTGTATTAAAATACTCACACAGAGTGCAAATATTAGCAAATATAGGTCTTTGTGTGAGCACTATTTTAGTGTCAATGTTAAACTTTTCTTTATATTTTTCCATAAATATTTGATTTGTGTTCCTAGATGGCAATGAAGCTTTGATGTGCCATATCATATAGAAAGCTAATTGCAGCTGCAGTCCTTTAAACAGAAAATATTGGGTATAAAAGCATGTTGCTGCTCTGCTGATGGAACCTCAAATACCAGCTCTCTACAAGAATGTCTCACCTTATACCCATCTGTTTTGGAGGAAGTAGGTTCACCACAAAATAGTTTTTTCAGAAGAAAAGATTCTTTTATAATGTTTGAGGGTTTTTTTTGTCTGTTGAAAAAAAAGCCATTAAAAAAGCCTGTCTCCTGAAAAATTCATGATTTTTAGTTCTAAACAAAGAATGTAGTAGGCCCGGGCAGGCAAGAGGCTAGGAGGGAACATATCTGGGACAGCTGACTCAAATTGATCAAAGGGTTATTCTGTGTTGTATGACAACATGCTTAGCAATAAAAACTCATGGAAAGGAAGATAAAAGGGGGACATTTGTGGTTATGGCACTTGTGTTCTCAAGCGAAAGGTATGTATGCTGAGGCTGTGTGTGCTCAGGAGTGGCTGGACATCTGCTCGCTGATAGGAAGTAGTGAATGAATTCCTCTTTTTAGGTTTTGTTTGTATGCTGAGCTTTTTCTCTCCCTTCTAGCTGCCATTATCTCAATCCATGGGTCTTCCTTCTACTTTCTCCCCATCCTATGGGAGAGAGTGGTGAGTGAGCAGCAGGTGGGGTTTGTTGTCGATTTGGGTCAACCCACCACTATTTAAAGATGGAATTTTATTTCGTTAGTTTGTCTAGACAGCATTCACTGTATTTACTGAAGACAGCGATTTAAAAGTCAAAGGTTACAACCTGAGATGGTGGAATCTACTTCCTCTATATTTTCCATTTACTTCCTCTACTGCTTTTTTCACAAACTTGCTTTCAGTAAACAATTTGAGAACTGCCTAGGACTTCCTTTTCATTCAGCTACTGTGGTGTCAGACCCTCTTATTTCTATGCCTTTGCATGGTGCTATTTGCTCTAGAACAACATGGATTAAATAAATTATACACTGGAAAGAAGTTTTTAGAAGGTTTTTCACAGCAGTACACTTGCAATTCCACAGCCCAGAGGGGTGGGTTTTTTTATCAGTAGTATGTGCTCCATTAGTAGAATCAACAGAGATCCCTATAAAGATAGGGTAGACGACATGGATTTCTGAGTTGTTGCTTCAAATTTACTGTTTCATAAAATCTCCCTCTTTTTAATGTATAAAGGATAAAATAATGCTGCAGGAAGATCCTATGAAATGTGTATCTCTTGAAAGGCAAGAGTTTTTCCTAGCTGGGACTACCACTAGAAACAGCAGGGTTACATCTGTATGGCTGGGTCAAAAACTGGTCCAAGAAAGCCTCTCACTGGACTGGTGCCATCAGTCTAAAGTTCTAAGAGATACCTTTTGCTGTGTGCCAGCTTTGGGAGGTGAGAGGAAAAAACAGTGAGAGTTGCTTAAAAAAATATCCAAGAGTTGGCACAGTTACTGGGAATGTTTGTGCTCTGTCACCAGGCCCAAGAACATTAAGTCAAACTTTAGCAGTGGAAGTTGCTGAATTGGGACAGATAACTGGATGGCTTCTGAGTTAGAGGAGGAAAAGAAGAGATTGACCTTGTAAATAGAGTTGATGAATGGTTTGGATAGCAAAACATGCCATTTTATTAGCTAAAAGTGTAATGGTAGCAAGGTAGAAAGGTGACAAATTAAACTACACACCATGAGGTATGCAAGGCATTTGTGAAACATGCATAGAGAGCAAAAGAAAGGAAAAGGCACAAGGGAAGAAGAGTGGTGGGTTTTTTTTCAGGGAGGGGGCCACGTGTGAAAGGATGTTGTAGGCAGGAGGATTCCAAATATTCTCTTAACAAAATATGCACTCCCAGATGAGATAGATATATATAAATATATGTATAATTGTCCTATAAATGCATCAAGAGAAACTAGAGTTAAAACAATAGGATATTTGTACACATTTAAATGATGTGTTAGGTTTCTAATTATTAGTGATGAGAACTTCCTTGTAGTTACGAAGAGTGTTTATAATATGACCTTGGATATCAATGTGATAACTGTTGAAAAACTTTTGACATTTTGGTGATCAAACCATGCAGCAAACAAAAAAGATCTAGTATTTGCAGTAAAAAAAAATATTTTTTAACACTTTAAGAAAACCCCCAAAGCCTAAACACCAAAATTCTAAATATGTAAAGAGTCAAATGCATGCTATAAAGTACCAGTATAAAAGTTGTGGCGATCTTTTGTGCTTGGGGTATATAATGTTTTATAAACATGACTTATATAGGTAGAAATTGCATGTGACTGAATTTTCTTTAAAAGATGTTTGTTTTCAAGTATTGGGTGTCTGAATGAGTCTTTAAAATGGAAGATAGCAAAAGGTCAAATGAAGGGGCATTTGCAAGTCTCCCCCTATTGTATCACCTGTATTTAGTCACCTGATTATTTTATGTTGACATATGTAGCAGAGATACAGTTGTGAGGACATTCATGCTGATTCCAAATGTCATCCACTTTTGAGCATATAGAGGTGTATTTACTCAATATGGAGGGTAGAAAAAGTAGGAGTAGAAGTTTTCTTTGTAGAGCTTGATCTGTTTTCATACTTAGATTTTTTTGATAAACTTTTCTATAACTAGATGAAGCTTCCAAAGAGAAACTATTTGACAAATGGCCAAGGTGTAATCTGTAGATTTCTAAACCAAGAGATTGCCATGAGCTTTTGATGTCAATTATATTGCTTTCAATTTTATTTTTAGCTTCGCTGCTGGATTAAGATTGATTGGGTGGTAGTTACTTAGAACTTTACAAAAGCTTATTTTAGGATGCTTGGGCCAAGTTTTAAATAAATTATTTATATTGTCTACTTGGATTCCCAAGACATGCACACTGATGTGGTTCAGAGAAACAGGGTGGGAGTCTTTGTTGCCAGTGTCAGCAGTGAGCACAACGACTGCAGGGTGTAATTTAGAACACCAAAGTTAGTTGCCTGCTGTGCTTACAGTAGGAATCCTCCACCTTCCTCAAAATATTATTTCAAGACTGCTGCAGATGGGTGAAATTATTGATTTCTGTCACTGTTGTCTATGCCTGCAAAATGTGTAACTGTTCACATCTGCTAACTCAAGTAGGACTTGTTGCACTATGTGAGGATATTTTTGTTGAAATCTGAGTGGACCAAACTGTATTCTGATTTGTAAAACTCATTACCTTAACTACCTTGAGGTATGTCTGTCAATTCAGAGTGTTTGTCTCGTTGTAAGATACCAGACTTTTTATTTTCAGGTTTTAGGATATTGGATTGTTAGTGACTCTAGAGAGGCTTTCCTGAGTGTGAAGATGAAGGAAAGGGTAAGAAAGTTAGTTCCCTTGGCTAAAGTAGTTCCATGTATAGTCTTCTAAATGGGTGTCAGAACTGTCTTACTGCTTATGTAAAAATATTAAATGTTTTATTACAGTTGTGTTGTGGAATAAAAATGAGTTATTAATCAATTGAAATACAGAGAAGTTTCGTATTTTTTTCTAATGGCACAACATTGTGAAAATTTTGACTCATTTTAGCTTTAATTTTTGTATAAATATTTTGATATACTGTTAAGATTATTTGAAGAGGCTTTTTGAAGACAGGTTGAAAGTTCTTAATTGGAGAATCACTTTCTTTGATTTTTTTTTTTTGAGTTTATATAACACTTTATTTACAAAGTTAGTCTGGTTTCACAGATTGTGGCAATTGTATCCTAATCTGGTAGCTTTTTGACTCCTGATTCTTGAAGGGATCTGGTCCAGATTGTCATCTGAAAGCTTGTTTTGTAGCTGTTGTTTCAGTTTAATATTGTAAAAATTAATGTATTTTCATGTTTACTCATTTTTAAAGCTTCTAAATAATTTATTTTTAAATAATCTCTTAGATGGTCATTATCATCTATCAATAGATGGGAAGATGAAAAGCTTTGCTTTGACAGGCTGATAAGCTGTTGTTAGTTTCTCAGTGCTATGATGATATGCTAGTTGTAGAAGAAGTTATTGTGCTGTCCATAAACAATGTCTGTTGTTTTTTCATCCATCCTTGACCTGAAAAAGAGCTAAAAGATGTTTGGTAGAGTCAGGCATACACTTATGCTTTCCTTTGCTAAATTCCAGAGTGGTTTTGAAAGGCTCCCAAGGGAAGAGCTGTTGTTCCTGAGCTTTACTGCATGAAAGGAGAGGAAAAAACCTCTTTTGCTCTCTGTTTGGTGCTTTTGTTACATGCTGTGTATATATCATACAATAATTAGGATTAAAAGATCTGCCTCTGGAGGTCATCTGGCACATATGCATGTGCGTACATTGTGTGTATATTTTATATTTATATAAATATAGATGTGGTATGTACACATGACATATAGATACAAAGACATGTATGCACATAAACTTGCATTTGTTCTGCTTTTCATAGCTGGAAGTGTTAGTCTTCTCTCCCAATTATTTTCATTTTTTAAAGTTATTTTAATCATCTCATTGTTTAGAGTCACTGAACATTAATGATGCACACACTTGAACTGGAATAGCCATTTTAATTCAAAAGCTAGAGCTTTTTTGAGAAAAGAAACCTATAAGCAAAGGTGGTTTGGGTTTGTTGGTTTTTGGTAGGGTTTTTTTTGTGTGGGTGGGGTTTGATGTGTTACTAAGCGTTGGCGTGTTAAATAAATAGTTGTCTGTTATCTGCTTCCAGAGAGCATAGCTATGGTAGATACTTTACTTGTTGACAGAACTGTAAACCATACTGCTTTGCAACAAACAAATCCATGTAACTTCCTCATTGAAGCAATGACTTGTACATTAGTTTTCACCTGGGAAAAAAGTAATTCATTTGCCTGTGAATTTATAGACATCTTTTCAGGGATATCATGCTACTCACTCCTATCATAAATCCACCCCTAATATGCCATGTTCCACCACAAGCAGCATGCTGGAATGCAACAGTTTTTGAATAGTGGCAAAAAAGAGTTAAAAGTAAAGGAAGCACCAGCACTGGGATGCAAGGTGAAAGAGAGTAGCTAACCTTTTTGCAATATGAGTGGTCCTAATGTACTTCTGAGAAGTGCTGTATGAAAAGGGAGGTAGATTTCATAATTTCCTATTGTGCAAGAAATGCTCCATTAACAAACTTCTTAATCAAGATGCAATTTATGCTGTTAAGAACAGCACAGAACTGTTCCGCTCTGTGCTGGCTATCCTGATTTTTGGCCTGTAATGCAGATTGTTTTGGTGGTTTTTATTGAAATTATCCTCACCCCTCACCCCCAAAATTGAAGTGGGATACTTTTATATTGGTATGTAAGGAGAAAAAAATGGAAGGGAAGTGACTTATAATAAATTTCTGTTAAGTCTTTATGGCAAATTTTGACTGCTTCACCTGAAATAATTTCATACAAGGAATATGGAGTGGCACTGAATTATTGTACATGTGTAAAAAAAAAAAAAAAAAAAAAAAAAAAAATTGGAATTTTATGTTTGCAGTGTTTACTTACAATTAAAGTTGATTACACTTCATTTGACAAAGTCACAGTTTTATACCAGAGAAACTTAATAGAATCAGCCTTCCAATAAGATTTGGTCAAATGTTTTTTCTGAGAGTTATTGATCTCTCTCGTCAGTGTTGTCTGCTATCCCTTCTTGGCAGACATGCACTATAGCAAAGGTGGCTTATCTGCAGATACATGTCCTGGGGAAGTTAGCATGTGTTGCTTAATGGATTAATTTTTGCTCGAGGAAAAGCTTTCAGAGGACCTTGTCATAGCTGACACAGCTTTGAACAAAAACCTTACCTTGGAAACAGTCATATCACTGGAGTCTGTTCCCATCTGCGAAATCTCAGGGGAGAGGGAGAGACTGTAAAGTATAAATTTTTGAAATGTAATCTTTACTATGTCACTTTGCCTAGAGGAATGCGTCTAGGGCAATCAGCCTGATGCTAGTGCATCAGCATGTGCTCCAGTTGAGCTTTCTCATTATCTTGAATTTTTTGTACATTATCTTTCCTTCGAACTAGAATGTGACTGACTGGATCTCTATTTGAGATCTCTGCTTGCTTTCAGTCAATTCTATGGTTAAAAGGGTAGTGAAAGCAACATACTTATTCATTATATCTAACAGATATGTGTAATAAGTGTTTCTGATAAGTACTTCCTAAGTGGAGCAAGGCATATGAAGAAGGAGGAAAATGAGCAGTAACTGTCTTTCAGTAGACTTAGCTAAGTAGCTGCAGGAGTGTCTTTTTTCAAGCTTAATGTTATGTCATTCAGAAGTGTCAGTGTCTTCATATGATAAAAAAAAAAAAAGGATAACTAAGCCTGGCCATGTGGCAGATCCTATATAGCCAGAAAAGATTCTGTAGAGACTTTTGTATTTATCTATCCGGTCCTTAAAGCACATTATTATTTTAATTATGAGTTTAATACCTTAATTTTAAATTTTATATTCTTATTTTGTGTAGTGAAAATAACTGTAGCATAAAAAGAGGTGCTTTGACATTCAAATATTCTTTTAGAGCTGTCTTCTAAGTAAAATCAAATATATTGAGGCCTTTTCCTTCCTGCACCTTATTACTTTCTGTTGCAGAATATTTTTTTTCTATTACAGTTTTGCTGTTTCTTTTCCTGATAAACAGGCCTTTTGCACTGTCTAAGGGAGAGCACGTTGTTGGCAAAACTCTTACAAGGAATGCATTCAAAATGCTATCAAAAGCACAGAACAAGCTAGTAATCTCTCAGACACAATATTGATTGCTTTCACTTGTAGCAGGCATAAACTCTGAAATGTCAGTATTACTTTTTTTGGTTGATGTTTCTTTATTCTACCAGTCTTTTATAGTAAAATATATATTATCAATTTGTCTTTCAAGTTCAGTTGTCTTTAAGGCATTGCTTTTTTTTCTGAATTAAATGTATAATATACCTGTTAAGCATGACCTCTCAGAACTATTGAACTGAAAGTGTTTCGAATGTATGACACAATTGAACACATCATATTGTATATTAAACTTTGCATAGCAATAAAATGATAATAGTAGGGGGGGTAGAATAGTAGGTGGCAGCTCTGTAGTAGGGATGGTCTGATATGTATAGTGTTAAATGGCTGTTAGTCCTTTTATTGAAAATCTAGTCCCAGTTTGTTTTGTTGTTTGGTTTTTTTGCCAAGTGTATTAAAGCTGTGTCTTTGTAAAGTTTAAGAAATCAAACTGTGAGCTTTCAGAAAGGATATGAAAGGAGTAGTAAGACTTACAGATCAACTTAGGAATAGCTTTTCTGTGTGCAGAAAGTCAGGTAGGAAAAAGCTGGAAAAGAGGTGAAGAGATGCAAATAAATGGTATGTCAGCTGAATCACTGGTGGCAAGTGGTGACAGGTAGAGATAACATCAGAAAGCGGGAGAGTATTCAGGAGGTTCTTGAAGGCAATTCCAAGATCTGTATTATGAAATAACATATCACAGTATTAAAATTTGAACTGGTACAATATTGTTTTTTCTTTAAGATTGCTCCCTGGTTATCATAAAATCACTACCCTTTCTATTAACCACCACTAGCCCAGTAGCCATGAACATTTTGGTGACTTGAGAACTGAATGAAATGGCTACAAATGTAGTTTGTGCTGTTGCTTTTCTTGTATGACAGACCACTGGCTTTGTAGCTGCTTATATGAAGAGTAGGCTTAATAGATGAAACCAACTTTTGGTTTTGATGTGAAGCTAATAAATTAGAACTGGAGGAGCATGAAGTGCAATAAATGAAGTCTTGAAATTTGAAAGATGATGGCCTAGGAGGACTAGAAAATGAATTGCCAGATACCTTTTTCTGTGAAGATATGTGTATATATTACACATGTGTACATGCACAGAGTACCCCTTTAGGGTGGCTTTCTGGAAATGTAGTGAAGAAGAATAGAATATTGACTCTTTGTTTTCGTTTCCTTTTCTTATCGCTGCAATGTCTCCATAGCAAATCTGTTCCCTTGATTAATAAAAATTCTCGCATCCAATTAATTTGGTGGTGGGGATGGTGTTATTTGGCTGTAGGATCAACCAGGCTAAATTTAAAATGGTAAGTATTCTGTTTATATGCTATCAGTGTAACTGTAACTACATATATAGTGTGCTAGATCCCAGAGGAAACGTGGGAGGAAGTCTGACCATATTACAACAAAACCATGAGGCTCGTTGTTAATCGTGAGAAATGGTCTTAGTCAGAACACTGATGCTGTTGAACTCGTGAAAGTAAGTGACCGTCATCTTCTACACTTTCTAAAAGAGTAGTCTTGTAGGTCATTCTCATGGAATGTCTCATCCAATGCATCTGAACTGAATTAAACAAGTGAAGATGGAGAGCAGAGCGTCTTCAGACACTTAAAGGGCAATATGCAGTCTTGATTTTTTTTTCACTTTTGTCAATTTTGCTAATTTTTTACTTTCTTCACTACTTTGATTAGGAAGTGTGTGAATACATCAATTTGTAAGACAGAAGGGAGTATAAGAAGAGGTGGCGAATATACTTCAATGCATGTGCTGCATCTGGACATCTAAATAACTGGAGCTTCCTCTTGCCTTTTTGTGGCAAAGTGTTTCCTCCAGCAGCTTCCTCTTGCTTGGCTCCAGTATGAGGCTGGCCTTCACATGTCCAGTGTCCTGACCTCTGTAGACATTTGTAATGACCGATGCAGAAATTATTCACATAAGGGTAGATAAGAATGCAAGAGTGTTCATTACCTGTGAACTGTCAATTTAGCACAAATTTTAAGTCACCAATTATTATTATGAGAACTACAAAATTTCCCATTAGTCAACATTTATTAGGTCAGCAATTATCATTAGTTACTGGCTTTGGTATCTGAAAACAAAAGCTATGTTTGTTAGTGTGACAAAACATTGTCTTGCAGTATCTTAGACAATGCAAGCTGATAACATGATGTTATCATGAAGATGACTTTATTCATAAGTAAGCTGGTGACAGAATAGCATTAATGCTTAGAGAATAATTTAATACAGGATTTCATGATCCATATTATAGTTGTCATTAATTGTACAATGTGACTTATATTTTACTGTGGGAATTTCAGATACATTCTTTATGAAATAGAGAAAAAAATTCTGCATTTAAGTAGAAGTACTAGTATCTACCAGTAGAAACAAATATGAAATAATAATACAAAAGGTAGACTTACCTGATTCAGTATTTTAGTCTTTACTTACTCTAAGCAGCGGTTGGAAGATTTCATGGAGCTTTGCACTAAAATAAATGTTATTGGCGAAGTAGCTCTCGTGATTTTTTTTGGGGTGTGTGTGTGGTTTTGTTTTTTTTTTAATATATAGATTTATAATATTTTTTTTAACTCTGTGCTGGCTTGTGAACTTGAACAACAGTAAACAGGGTGAAGGTGAAGAACAGCAAATGATTAGCAGTATAGCCTTGCTTTGCTGGGAAGAAACCAATGAAAAGACTTTAATCTGTAAGGTGAGAAATTAATGTGGGATAAAGCCATGCATCAACACTGTTCCATCAGTTGTCTCCTGCTACTTGGCAATAGTTCTGATTTATCTACTGAGTGCTATCGAACTTAGTAACTTCGGTTACTAATGAAATATTGCTTGAGCAGCTTTCCCTTGTTAGGTTTTCTAGCTCTGGGAGGATCTACTGTACGATGATGTTTACATTAGTTTGCATCTGTCCCAAAGCCATATTTTCTGAAAGAGTCTGAATTATTTCTACTGATAGGTTTCTAATCAGTAGATACCAGAAGCTGCTCTCCAGATGCTGCTTCCTTCCTTCTTTGCCTTATGCCCATAAAAAAGCTATTTGAAGGAGAGAACACTGACCTATCTAATAAGGTAGTGTGAACAGATGTGGTGCTTTTGGCTATAGCATGGTCTTTTTGGGAACTTCAACAGCATTAAGGCAGAATTATTTCTTATTCATGTATTTATTTATTTTCAACACCATAGCCCTCCCCAATCCTCAAGGCTATATTGAACTAATGTTGAAGTCCAAAGACTGTAAGATTTTGAGATCTGTTTATACCTTCAACACATACTGAAAACTATCCCCATCCATCTTTTTCTACCTTAAATTTTCATGCATAAAACTAACAGTTGCATATGTATTGCTGGGGTGTGTGATTAGTGTCAGATGTCACCGAGGGTATGCTGAGTGCTGTACATACTTTCTGCACTTTTTGTACTTTGCCTAATAGCATCAAGACAGAATGGAATTATATCTAATTTTTTAAAAATTTCATCTATTTTTTTTCCCTTGTTTTGTACTAATATAAGAGTATCTCATGTTGTGGCAGATGCTAGAAGTGCAATAGAATCAGTGCTCATTTTTGCTTTTGCATGTGATAATCCTTTTTACTGCTGAATTACGTTCAGTAATGAATTGTAATTGTAAATTAGTTTGTGGCAGAAATATTTGTAAAATATAAGATAAGATTTTAAAGATACACCAAGATAAAACTAGAGAAAGGCAAGCTGAACAGAGATGACTTATGTCTTGACTTTTGTTGGAGTTATTTTAGTAACTCTGTTTAATGCTGCAGTATGAACAAGGAAAGATTAATATTAAAGGTAGGGTACTATAATAGACTGGCACACTTGGTTTGGGTTTTTTGGTTCAACAGCGGTTTTTTATTTTTCTGAAGTTGAAAGTGAAAATAAAAAGCCTAAAACTTTCTCTGTGAGTTAGTTGGTGGGGTGTATATGAAACTAATTTTCTTGAGATGTGTACCTTAATGTACAGTAAGTATCAGAGTAGTCTTGAGTATGTATTCAAGTGTTAATGCTCTCCTTTTCATAGGTGCAGCTTCATGGCAGCTTTCAGTGAGTCATGATATTGTAGGATTGTTTCCCAAAGGCGTGTTTTTGCCAGACAGCACATAACAGCTAATTTGAAGTCATTGCAGTCCATCATAGTGATGACTGCTTAGGGACTCTTAAACTTAGGGGTTACTCACAAGCTCTATATGCATGCATGAGATACTCTTGTATTCTAAATCCTTGAGGGAAGAATGGAGGAGGAACCTGCGTGAGTAGTCCAGAATGCACCACCAGCTGCCTGCTTCAGTGCAACCACTTATCATCTCGAGTAGATCATGGTTCCATCTCACCGTCCAGTAAAAGTATCATATTCTGCCCATTTAGCTCAAGGGGCTGATAATTCTTCTGTTGCTCCCAAATTAGGTTGTATTTGTAAGGGTATGACTGGAGGGTGAGGAGACATGGTAGAAGAATCAAAACTCTACTAGGGAAACACCATTTGGTACTGCCACTTTCTGGCATGTAGACAGTGTGTGTGTCTGCCAGAAGAGAGGCAGTGGAGTCAAGTTCTTGGTTTCCCTAGTACTTTCTATATCAGAGTATCCTCCTGGAATAGCTGGTGGTGCTCACTTCAGTTTTGAAGGAGGGAGTCTGCCATGCTCTGTGATTGATTTCTTGTTCGTGTTTTTCTTCCTGTCTCTTAAGTGCACATAGAAGGAGATAACTTGCAGCACTAGATAGCTGAAGGTACGTACACTCAGCCATCACAGGAATGCGTGGTATGAGTCCCCCTCAGAACACCGCCTGAGCCTTTCTCATTCCTGATTGGCATGGTCTCTGCTGCCCACATCTCAACCCTCTTTTGTGCACAAATTGCTTAATTAGGATAGAGTGAGGTAAACATTAGTTTTGTGATAAACATCAGTTCTGAAGAGGAAGAATTAGCCCTATTATGACCTGAGAAGGAGTTTTGAATTAGACTGTATAAGGTGGAAAGTTTAACTCTTTATGATAGAAAGCCCTTTTCAAAGAATGGAACATAGCTGGTAATTCTCTGTAAAATATACTGTTTTGAAATTTGAACTTATCAACAAACCTTTGTGTAGAAGAAAACTAATATTTTAGATTTGCATTTTGCATTTTTTGCTGTGGATTTTGTTACACTCTGCTAACCATTTATCAAAATTTAGTCTTATCTTTTTTCTGACTTAAGTCCCTCTAAAGTTTCAGAAATATGACAGCTTTGGTGTTCTTACTGGTACAGGTAGTAGGAATTTCTTAATACAACTGGTGGGTTTTTGTTTTTCTTTTGAGAATAAGCAACAAAGTAACTTGGTAGACTTGTGGAGGAAATATTATATATGTCCGTAGTCAGTCTGAAGTTTACTCTTTAGTCCCATGTACTGTGAAATTTTTAATCATTAATGATTATTTCAGTCTTTTTCAATATTGTGTATGGGTCATGGTACTTTTTAAGTGCAAATTCTCCTGTTAGATTTTAAATGTCTTTATGTCAACAGAAGGCATCTTTGTGTTCTATATGTGCTTCAGTGTAAATTACAGGGTTTTGTGTGCTGGCAGTACAGGTTGTGGATACCTTTGCTATACTGGTAATAGAATCTGGTAGCCACTAAAAGAATTCCTTTGTGCAGTTGTGGTGTAACATTTTATTGCTATGGCAAGACTTAATTTAATGACCTGCACATTAGTAAAAGAGAAGTCCAAAGGTGGATTCACTCTGTGGAATCGATCCTTATTCATTTCCTCATAACTTTTGGAGTAAATGAGGCATTGACAATATTTTTAAATATGCAGTGCCTAGAATATAATTAAGATACTGGTGTTAAATCACTTTTCTACAACTCATCAAAAATGCTGATCAGAAAATTGAGATGAATGTTTCGCTAACCTGCAGAAGCTGATATACCTTGTGTTTAAGAACGGCAGTCCAATTGTACTAGCATGGCAGCTTCACTCAGGATTTTCAAATCCATGCTAGAAAAGATAGTATGTGCTAACAGTCAGGAGAGCTGACTTCATTTTTATGAGAAGCAGTATAAAGGCATGAACTACTGTCAATTTGTATGTTAATAGCTGTAATGAGGAGCCTATGTGAAAGATTTTTGTCTTTTTCAGAAAAGGATGTTGCAAAATTTCACTAGTGCTGTGATACCATTGAATGTTTTTGACAAGAGGTCTGTGGAGATTTGGGATGCTGTTGTTGTCCCAAAGCCGGAATCTTTTACCCAGCGTGCCCATGAACCAATCCTCACGCACTCAGGAGAGATACTGTTTATTCAGGCCTGGGTGCTCAGTGCTGATTCCACAAATCAAGCACCCCAGCAGGGCTATTCATGCTTCATTTATACACAAAAGTTCTATAATAAACCACTCCTACATATACTGATTGGTTACAAATTTGCATACAATTATAATTTTCATTACTTTGCTCTAATTCCTTCTACACATGCTCAGAGGAGGAGTCTTTATCTGGGTGAGGTCTTCTTGACCTGTGGGTGTGATTTTTAGTATTATAATGAAGGCAGTTCAGTTAAGGATACTCAAGTCTTCTATTCTTCTGCCAAGTTGGCACGGGGAACAGTACCTCTGGAATAGTTCAATACATCCTTGATAACAATTGACTTGCCTGAATTACAAGTCCCTCTGTGCTTGTTGCTAGTAGTGTGCAGAATGTCCTTGTACCTTACTGTCCTGTTACTTTAATATATGCAAGTCCAATTTAACACCATTATATAGTAAACATCTGCTACTAGATTTAGAAAATCCCCAAAATTCTATATCCTGTGACTTATACTGGTGAAATTGTGCTGTATGGAAAAGGCTGTAATGGAAAGCTGGCACTGGAACTTTGTCCAGTGTGGTGGACCCAGCACCAATCTCGTCCACATACCTTACATTTATAGGTTTTCCGCTCCACCAGCACACGTCTTCCTTATTCCAGGACTTGAGTGACAGGGTAAGGCTTTGTTGGAGAAGGTGGAGGATAATGTTTAGGCTTTGCTGTTTCCCTGCCCCAGGCAGTGGGAAGGCAACTGAGTGTATGGAAAGTACAGAAAGGCAGAACAGTGTGTCAAAGTAGCTGCACAGAAAAGTACAAAGTTGCTATGGTAGAGGTCACAAAATTGGTACTGTAGCAACATCAGTATTACCAATACCATCAGTATTATCAAACTATCAGTGCTGATAGTTTTGAAGGCTTAATGATGGCATATTCATCATCAGCATTGTAAAGTGGAAAATACTGTTTTGGTGGGCAGTTGAAAGAAGAAGGTGCTTTGGGTTGTATTACTTTCCAGTGATAGAGGGCATCATTTCTTTACTTAATCCTTAGTACTGAAAAAAAATACAAGTGGAAAAAGTATAACCACATTCTTTCCAAGGTATGCTGCACTCAGACTGAGGCCCTGGAGTGCACTCAGGAGTACTCCAGGATTCTGGATCCCTGGTTAGATACATTAGGTAGAAATGCTGGAGTTGTTCAACTCTCAGTAACCATGTAACCAGGATTGTGATGCAGTGTTGGTAGGAATTTAGGGATACTGTAAATGGGTTAGAAAGCATATTTGAAGATAAATGATGATAGGCACCAAAAAGCGAAGTGAAGAGAAGAGTGAATATGGAGAGAAGAAAAAGGAAAATGGACCTATAATGATTTCCAAGACACTTGTGTTTGCAATGTATTTTCATGTATCCCTATATTGTATTTGTGTGTGTATGCATGCAATACCCTGAAAATTTCTAAAGTGCAGTTGACATTAGAGATTTCCAAATAAAAATAAAGCTCATGAATGATTTCAGACACTTTGAACAGTTAAAGTTGCCAACTGCTGTACTATAAAGGAAGAAATAATGTTCAGGTTTCAGTTGTGGGTTTTTGTTTGTTTTGGGATTGTGTTGGTTGGTTGTTGTTTGTTTTTTTCCTTCTGTTTCTATACCTGGGCTGTTTGTGGAAAAGGAGTACAAAGCATAAATATAAAACTTAAAAAAAAAGTTAACCAATGAGTGGTTAAGACACAGTGGTTTTGAATCGCTGTCTATTGAGTCTGGCATATGAAAGGATGGGAGAGCAGTAGACAGTGGAATCTGGAAGGACACAGGCATCCGGAAGTGAATGTAAACAGAAAGATTATTGGAGCAAGGAAAAAGATTGTTACGTATGTATATAGAAGAGATCCTCCTTTAAGCCCAGTCTGCATGTTGTATGGATTTGGTAACGTGTTAGATATGTATATCTGTAGTCCAAGTCAGGTTTTTAGCTTTGAAAGTGTCCAATACAGTCCCTGGTATCAGACAAAACAGTATCAGTTGTGTACAGGTTTTAATATTTTCTCCTGTTTTTTGATTTTATTTTTTGTGGCATTAAAAGAGTAACTTGTGAGAACTCCCTTGTGAAACCTATAAAAACCTTATCTCCTTTTCTTTTTCTCTAGGATCACGTCTCCGCCAGGAGGACTTTCCACCACGGATTGTTGAGCATCCTTCAGATGTGATAGTCTCTAAAGGAGAACCAACAACTCTGAATTGTAAAGCTGAAGGACGGCCAACTCCTACTATTGAGTGGTACAAGGATGGAGAGCGAGTGGAAACGGACAAGGATGATCCGCGCTCCCACCGCATGCTGCTGCCCAGCGGATCTTTGTTTTTCTTACGTATCGTGCACGGACGCAGGAGTAAACCTGATGAAGGAAGTTATGTTTGTGTAGCAAGGAACTACCTTGGAGAAGCTGTGAGTCGTAATGCATCTCTGGAAGTGGCATGTGAGTAGTTTTATATGATTAGCACTGTATAAAACTTTATAGTTGCTTTTATGCTGTCATCCAGCACTTGTGTGCAGTCAGCAGTCTGGAAGATAACAAATGTAGATAAGTGTGGCATTTTGTCATTAGCTATAGCTCTTGGTCAAGGCATTTTTACATGCTTTTATACAATAGCAGCGACCATGCAGAATACATGATTTATACTGAAGCAAGGTTCTAGCCAGTGCATAATCATGATTGGCACAAACATGGACAAAGGCTAATCTTCCTCTGAAGAATAACCTAATTTTTAAATTATGACTGAAGTTGGTTATACTGAAACTAATGTGGAAAAATGCTTATCATTTAAATAAGGTGCACTGTCTGTTTCTCTTTATCTAGTCATCTGTTACCTCAACAGAAGCAGACAGCTTCTTGGTGACTTATGTTCTGTATTGCTGGAAACCTCAATATATGCTTCTCTATCATAAACTTGATGAAGGCCTCATTCATTATGTGAATGGCAAGTGAAATTGTTGGCTATTTCTCATATCATCCAGAGCAGTCTTAGTCTTTATCGATTCTCTTTGTCTTAACAGAGAAGTCGTCATGGCTCTTTCAGAGACCACCTGGCATGCATGATCTACTTCCCGTAGAGTTAGCAGAGACATTTGTTATAGTCACATAGCAAACAAGCTCATCATACATAAAATACAATGTGTTGCATATTATTTTTTGCTGCTTATTTATGTGGGTTGAATAAACACTAATCTTTTTATTCTAACTAAGGGTAGCTCTGTGTCTTCACATGGACGTATATTTTGCCAGATTTATGAATGCTTTCCTCTTTCTGGACTTTGCTTTTCCCCCACAGTTCTTCATCTGGCAGTAGTTTCACTAAAATGTGTTTGACTGAAGTAGGGCTTTAGCAAAAACTTGTGTTGCTTAGTTGAAAAAGAATGGATGTAAGTACACAGAAAGTATGTTGTTTTAAAGGGACCGGGGGGGAGGTGTGAAGCATAAAAGAGAAGTCTTTATTTCTGATGCAATCGGCAGATTTATAGCTACTGTAGTATCGATGCTTCAGTCTTCTCAGAAATGGCAAAAAATGCCATTTTAAAAATACTTGGATGGTGGTATAAGCCAAGTAAAACATACTTATTCACGACCTTTCACTTGTCCATAACCTAGATTCAGAACTGTTTAAAACAAAAAGAAAACAGTTTGGCATACATTCAAGGCATCAGTAAATGCGTATCTGCCAATAAAGGCATCGCAGAATGTTATTCAGTTTGGGTAGGTATTTAGAAATTGAGAAGAAGACCAATTTAAGGAAGGCTGAGATCTGGGTAGATAAATTCATGGGATGATTTCTGTCTTTGTACATGTGGTTTTCAAACCACCTGTTGAGAAATGCTAAAAGAAGAGGCATAAACACTTTGAAATCTTTAAGGCAATCCTGTTGTGATTCAGACATCTCCTGTTGAAGTTCAGATGATTCAAGTTATACCTTGAGTCATCAAATTAAAGTGACTGATTATTGTGAAATTTAAATGTGCTCTATATTTCATTGCTTTTTACTGATCCCTACTTCACTGACTGCTGAGAGATTCTTGTTACCATATCTCCAGGCTCTGGAGTTAGTTTTAAGCACTGTAGCTTGTGGGAGGTCATGCATGAACTGTGTGTGAGATCATAGAAGACTTCAAAAATAATAAAACTGCGTTTCATTGTCAGGGGTATTTTAGAGTAGGATCGTAGAACGTGAAACCTGACATCTGAAACCATAGCTGAAGTTTTTGCAATCGCAACATGCACCTGACACCAGATTATTTTACGGTTTTCATAGCTTTGAAATTCAACAGGCTGAATTCCCCAATTAAATGATTTAGCAGTCTAAAGCAGGCAGTCTTGTTCCACTTCAACACTGCTTTGTCTTTCCTTGAGCCACACTGTGGCTGTGAAGCAGGAAGGTCCTCATCAAAGAAAAGCAAAATGTAAGTAAGTAAACAAGCAATGTATACATTAATTTTAGAGATTCTGCTGTTTTTATGTTCAGTGGTTTTAAAAGCACATGGGAGTGCTTGACATACCAAAGGCAATCTTTGGAGAATGATCGCAAAACTACCTGGTTTCCCTTGGTTTTGGGACTGTTTTTTTTGTGTGATTTTTGGTTCTAAGTCAAGTTTTCAAGTGACTTCCTGAGAACAGTTATTTTAAGGCTTTTAAATGTGTTTCTAATGTCAACATTTCTGGACTGAAGAGGATGGGCATGTCTGTAGCAGCCCATTTGCATGCTAGGGAAATGAGTTGTTGCTGACAGCCTGTTGTCAGCAGTGAGTCTTCATTCACCTGTTCTCAACTGCTGCTGAAAACTGCTGAGTTGCCTGGATACTGCAGCCCTGTCCATGGGAGCCAGGACAGCCGCAAGCCATCAGGACTTACTTGTGCTATCTGTACTGGTGCTGAAAACTGCTCTTTCCACACTAAGCCAAGCTGTTTTCATCGCCAGAAGAAGGATGGTTGTCCTTTGCTGACAACAGGGTTTTGGATGATTATTTGACTGTAGGTGGCCTCAAATTGTGCTATTAGAGACAAACAACTGCTTTTTACAGGTTTTAAAATGCTTGAGTCTGCTGTTTTAGTGAAAGACTCAGTAACTGTTTTACTTTGCTTATTAAATTATCAGTCACCAATAATGTGCACTTGCAATTTTTGAATCATTTATGAAGAATTATGTGTCTAAGTGTGTTCATGCTTATGCATTTAGATGATAAACAGTGTTAATAGTGGTTCCTTCTCTACCTTCTCCCCTGCTCCTCCTCCAAGGGCACCTGCCAGAAAGCAGTGGGACTGAAAATTTTCTGATGAATCCGTAGTTATGTGTAAAGACAGAAGAAAAACTCTTTTCAAGATGAGCCATACAATGATTCAGAGCTTAGTGTGGCCCATCTTGAATGCAGTGATTTTGCCCCTTGTTTTTGGAGTGATTTTCTGCAAGTTGCTGAAGTCCCTAAGCTCTTTTTGATTAAGTAGCACTTAACACCTTTCTTACACATGATGAATTTAGGTACCAGCTCATCCAAAGCACTTAAGTACGCTTTTAAACCTATGTTCGTTCAGAGCATGTGCATACAGTCAAGGGCAGATATTTTTGTACTGATGTATGTCCTAAGAAGAATTTCTGTGCCAGTAAAACTGTGAAGAACTATGATTTGGGAAGTTAATTAAAAAACATTTAATATACAAAATGTGTTTTTAGAATTTTTTTTTCCTTTAATTTAGGAAGTCTTTATTCCAGAAAACATTTATGAAGAAGTAGGAATTTGTATTTGAAGGCACAGTTTAGGATTGATATGATTTACTCTATTTCGTTCTTCTTTTGATGCATTAATCCATGGTGGGCTTTGTGCAGATTACTTCTTTCCAGTAGGAGTTTCCTGTGTAGGAAAAAATAGTGCTAATGCTAGCAGCAAAACCATTCTTCTGTTGTGTATGTGGCAAATTCTGATGTAGTATTTTTATAGTTTACGGTTAAATCATTAAAAAGAAATGTTCTAGTCCTAAAAGAACTACAAAGAATTGTATTCAAAAAAGTAATATGTCTTTCTCTTGATTGTGTCTATTGGAATTTTTTAATTGAGATTGAACAAGGGCTGGCATTATTAGAAATATGTTGATGCTCAGATTTTCCTGGTAGGATTTTAAAAATGGAAGTAGGCTTGAAATAGTTTGGTCTTTCATGAAACTGCATTCATATGTGAAAGCCAGAAGTTTTAAAATAAGCACAGTTTTTCACAATGTATGAATTGACACAACTAGACCTATGTGGTGGAGTTTTCCACTGGGAATATCAGGACACGCATTTGCAGTAGTGACCGTAGCTAGGATTTCAGTTGCAAGCACTGGGGCACCACATGTAAGCAAGAGAAAGAGCATGAGGGTCCTTGCACTGACTCAGGCTGCCTCTGATCTAGCCCGAGTCAGCGGCAGCCCCCAGAGATAGCAGCTGTAGCCCCAGGTGTTAAATATGTGACAGCAGCTTGATCTATCGACCACTGTAAGAGAGGGCTTTGGCCTAAATGAAAATTCATGAAAAATTGATGAAGTCCCAAGATTATTTTTTTCCCTTTTCCTTTTCCAGTGCTGCACCATTGCAGTGAGAAGAGATTAAATGAGGTGTTGAACGCTTTAGTGGCAAGGAGGTTGTGGTTCAAAGGTCAGGGGTCAAGGGGGGGAGGGGGGAGGAGAAGACCAATTTTCTACCTTACTGTCCTTTAAGAGAAAACATGAGGCTTCTCAGATTAGCTGGGATTTGCTGCCATTTTAATATAAGAATAAAGCTTGGGAATATTCACAAATAAGATCATTTTCTGCATCGGTTGGCAAAGGGAGGAGTGTGTGGGTGGGTGCTAATAGAAAACACTGGAAGGCTCTAAGTCATAATTCAATTGGAGAACCAGAAATAGATTGAATTCTGTAATGGCAGTATAAATTTGGGCTTCCATCTTTCTAAATCTGTGCTTGAACTGAAATCATTTTGGAGAAAGAAGAGGTCTTGCATTATTTATATGTCACAGATTGCTTGAATAGCAGGCTTTGGAACACTCTCCAAACATAATGATCCTGTTTATGTTAGATCCAAAACTGAATTATGTTTTTATCTGTAACAAGAGAGGTTATAGTAGTACACTGAGTTTAGTGTGAGTTACAAGTGTATTCCAAAGCAAGCATAAGCCAGATCTCAAACACAGGAGACAGTAATTTTATTTATAAAACAGATATGTTTTATATTTGGTGAATGAAGGCTGAGAGGTATAAAATATATGCTATGCAATCATCTCTGTACCATAATGCTAATGGCTATATGCTGGAGCATGTGCAAAAGGCTGCAATATATTCATAATAATGGAGTTAATAATTTTGAGATATTAATGGTAAAGACCACCTGTAAAATAAGATTAAAAGAAGAGCACAATGTATGTGATTGTAAAATGAGCGGCTTTTTTCTTCATCTAGTTTCTGCTCAGCGTATGACTTAAACCATAAAAATTGTTATTAATTCTGTTCCTGGTAATTTTAAACTCTGTTTTGCTTTGGGGTTACTTTCACACATGGAGAGCACATTCTGTTCATCTGCTTACACCCATTTTGCCCTCATCCTTCTGAACTGAGTGTGAAAAGTTTCCTGTCTGAGCTGGCATTCTTTTGCTGTCATCAAGACAGAAGTAATTATTGTAGAAATTGAAATGCTGGAGACTCTTGTTCTGGGGATGAGCCATATCAGGACACTAAAAAGCATCAGCTTTTTCTTACTCTATCTTCTCTAAGAAGAAATACAACAAACCATAGCTATTATCACAGTCCTCTTAATGAAAATAAAATTCACTGCATAGAAGAAAATAAATAAAATTGTATATGATTAGAGTATCAAGGAAAAGGCAGATTTCATAACATGTGAAGGGAACACTTCAAACCTTCTCTGTAC
This sequence comes from Coracias cyanogaster, assembly GCA_033124195.1. NCBI lineage: Eukaryota > Metazoa > Chordata > Aves > Coraciiformes > Coraciidae > Coracias > Coracias cyanogaster. The sequence continues at coordinate 115,647 of JAVSBS010018519.1, read as the reverse complement.
TTCTGAAGCTTGCAATAAGCAATTTCTGTGGATTAGGATGAAGACATTGGGAATACCATTGTTAGAAACCATTACATAATGCAGCATTTCTGTATAAGATGTAATTTAATTCTTACACTCACTGTTAGAAATTAAGGAGGCTAATAAATATCAGTGAGTGAAGCCATTATCAGCTAAATCAAGACCTGACTGATATCTTATCACAGTTTCCTTTTGAGCCAAAAAAATAGTTCTGATTATTTACTTTATTAGTTTGGCTTCCAGCTGAGTATGTGTTTCTACTGCTTCTGAATTCACCTCGGTTAAGAGACGTAGATATTTGAGAGCATGTAATTTTGTTGTTGCTGTTGTTGTTTGTTTGTTTTGGTTTTTATAGTAGCCAAAGTGAACTACAACTTTTATGATAGAGGTACTCTCCATCAGGATAAACTAAACTGTATCTCCTGTCATTAAAACATTTCTCACAAACTACTTAAGGTTGTGCTTCTTCACTGATGCCTTCAATGTGGACAAAAACAGTACTTCCCATCATCATCCACTAGGATTTAGGCAGGTGACTGCATTGTTACATCTTCATTTCTTATCCTTTGAGCTCCATCTGGACATGCAGGTTCAAATGTTTAGTTCAGGGCTAAAAATGCTAATGACTCCTCACATTTAAGAGCTATCACACTCATGGTAGATGCAAAGATATTTAAGCTGATTTCAGTTGTAATGTCAAGCGGTATGGTATCTATAGGTTTCTCCACACGTTGTTCTTGTTCTCCATTTTCTTTTTCTTGCTCTTTTCATACTATGATCACCTTAGAAAAGATTTTTGTGGTAGGTGTTCCCAGCACAATGAACTCTAAAAAAAGGCATGCAGGTTCACACAAAACAAGCAGGCTTGAGTACCAGAAGCATGTTTGTTCTGAGCACTGAAGGGCAGCTGGTTGTGTGCCAAGAAGGGTACACCAGCCCAGCAAAAACTTTCCTTAATAGGTGGAAGTTAGTTTCACTATGTGAATTAATTCCTTCAGAACATGTTAGTATGTCTTCACGATGTGCACTCTTGCACTGAGTAGTCATACAGTCTAGTATCATCCTCAGCATTCCTGTAGTAGAAATAGTTTCTCACATCCAGAAATGGTTAGAGAAACTATCTGTAGGATCTCTAATTTATTCCTTGAATTCTTCTGCCGAAGATGTACTCTTTTTTCTTTTACCTAAAAGAGAACTTTCACAGTTACGTTTTTCTTATCTGCAGTATGCTCAATCTGATTCTTCTTCTAACAATTTCTTGCACATTTCCTCATTTGATTTTTATCGGCTTCCTTCTTCCCCTTACCTTTGATTTTTTTTTTTTATAAATCAGATCCTGCTGTTTATATATCTTTTGAATGCTCTACCTGATAAAACGTTGGCAGCTAAGTAACTACTGATGACTTTACAGAAACCTTGAAAGAGATCAGCTACTGGCTGATCTGTTAGTGTGTGCATCATCATGTACTGATTTTTTGGTTGATGTTTTTCTGATTTCTACTTCATGTGGGAAATGAAGGAGGGCAAAATAACATTACGTTTTTACAACTCTGTTCCTTTTGCTCAGGAACTATAAGCACTATTTGAATATTAATTGAAATATTAGCTATTTTTGGCATGTGCTTCAGACATGCACTATTCTGCAATGCCAGATAGGTTTTTTAAATAGTACTTAATTGAAGTGGTACTTCAGACCATTCCTTTGCAAGTGTTGCATGATCTCAATTCTAATGAAGTTCATTACTATTGTAATTAACAGTAATTATTAGGGTGAGATAGGTGGATATTTTATATGTACACACATATATATGTGTGTGTGTATCATTTTTTTTTTAATTCTGATAATCATTTTATTTCCTTGAGGACACTAGAATCTTACCCTTCTTCCCCCCCTCTTTTTTTTTTTTTTTTTAAATTTTCTGTCTTTGTTCAGGTATTTTCTTCTCCCTGTTCCTGTTCATAGAGGACTAAACTTTAATAATAGCTCTAGTGATACTTCCACTTAAATGCTCCCACAGATGTTATACTTTGAATAATTTGTAATATTTGGAGTTTATGTAGGAAATGAAATGGTGGTTTTGTTCCATTCCTCTTGCTTGAGTTTTTTTCAAGTGGCAGTGATATTAATGTCTACTGATACTTTGGAAACTGCTTCATCATGCTAGAGGACTGAGGCATACACAGTCACTTTCTGCTGTCTCATAGACCTGTGTGCCCCTGTACAAAGGGATGTAGACATGTAAAGAACTGGGAGTCCTGGGTCATTGAGTCCCCTGTATTCTACACAGCTGTATTTTGTAATTCTATTCAGAAACATTTCAAGCTGTACTTTGAAAAGCAGTTTGATTGCTTTCTCTTTCATACTCCAGTTCACTCTGTTCCCTGTTTTTGTTGGAAGTCTATCTCAGCACTGATGTCTTCCAATGGTGAGGAAAATAGTTCTGATGTTTCAAATGTAAACATAAACATGTTTGGATTTTTTTTTTTTTAATGCTTATCCTTGTGATCTAATTTTCCTTTAGTTTAGTTGTTTTCTCTCCTTTGTATTTGTAGACCACATTGGTATCACTTTTTATCTCTGATATTGCCAAGTTAAGCAAGAAAATCTCCTGTGTTCTCTTGGAAAACATTTGCTTTATCCTAGTAGTCATTCTTCATCTGTTGTAGTCTGCATACGTTTTCTGAGACATGGGTAGGTAGATTGCAAATAATATTTCAAAACTTGCATGCTTTGTGTTATGAACTAATGTTAATAACTACCTTCACTGTTCCCTTATCTATGAGTCTTGTGATCATGTTTAACTTTTTTAAAGCATTTGGTAGCTCGTAGTCATTCTATAGTAATCTGATGCAGATATTTCTCTTCCTCTATAATTTGTAACAGATGAACTTCTACTTTGCAGTAAAATTCGCTATGATCAGTTTGAAAGCTTATGACCTTGCACTTTCTATTATTCCACTTCATCTAGCATCTCCTGCACTACTCTTCAATGTCATTCAGTTTATCCTGTTTAATATGATCCTCCTGTTGGGTCCCGCTGGGCTTGTTGCCTAATTTTGTACGCCAAAGTAGAAGGCAGCCTTGGCATTCAAAACCGTCAATTTCTTAACCCACCAGTGTCTTGCTGGAGAACTTTGCCTGTACTAACTGGACTTGAACCTGCCTCTTGCACACACCTTGTGCGAATTCATTTGGTGAATTAAGTGGGAAAGAAACAAGTTTCTGTTAGCCTATGAACAGAACACCAACCCAACAAGGCTAAGCCATGTGAACATCACTTGTGGGAAGGAAATAGTTTCACTGTCTGTCATTCTACTGTTACAATCTCAAATAACCAGTCCATACACCAGAATCTGAGGAAAAATATCCCCACATAAGCAGACAAGGAGAGTAGCAATCTTGCAAAAGAACTGACATTGGTTAGTGTTTTGAATTTTTTTTTTAGATGATAATGTATCAGAAAGTTCTCTATCTGCTATAAATGTGCACACACACAAGTGTAATTTACACGCAACTATAGTTTAGAAGAACGTAAGCATGGAAAAAGAACAAAATAATTAGTTGAAACCTCCTGATTTCAACTTTCAGAATTAATTGTTCAGTGCTATATGTAGTGCACTTGGTGACTGACAGTATTATAAACACTAAAGCTGACAGATAACCGGGATGATCCCTTTGTATTTTAGTACAGATGGATATTAAATGGAACTTTAGGTGTGGTTAGAATGTAAGGACTCCTGTGTTTTGTCCAGAAGAACACTGTTGCGGTAGTTACATGAAATTTCTTTAGTTTTTATATGAAATATATCAGTGATGATGAAAGAAATGAAATAAATTAGTGTCCTCAGGACAGCTTTTAGTATGTTTCCATGACAGATGCAAATTCTTCACAGGTTTTACATGCACATATAGCCTTTGGAATCAGTTAGTATTTGGTTGCAGTACAGTCACACAATGGTTTTGAGAATGACACATTTTTATTGTTTCTTAGTTTTGAAAGCTGGGACTATGATCTCAGTTTGCGGGAGACCTTTCCTCTTTTACATCAGAGGTAGTGACATAATGCACTGCAGGGGCACACCACTTGGGCCATCTATCTTGGATAGTTGCAAAGATAGACACTGTTTAGGAGAACACATGATCTTAAATACTTTAAGTGGCTCATCCTTCTCATGAATTCAAGGGAACTACAATTATTTTTCTTGGTTAGAATCAAAAAATGGCATGGGTAGTGGGAAAACCTGTAGTAGCTGAAAGCATCTGGTGTGAGTGAAACACTGTCACTTTAATCATTGAGATATGTTATCTTTACTGCAAGACTGTCGTTTTGAAAGATGTGTACATAAAATTAAGAGTTTCCTTTCTTTCTCTGCACCTCGCTTTTCACTTTAAGTATAGAATATTTAGCATATTTTTAAATTAAGTTGATAAAGCCCATAAGAGAGCATAGTTTGGGTATAAATTAGGAGCTACTGAAGCAAACTGGAAATCTGAATGAACCTTTTCAAGGTGTGTCAGGATTGCCATTTGAGCAACATCTGATTCTGAGTGTATTAGTCCCTGTAAATCTTGGACTTTTTAATAGATTTTATATGTATTGTGTAACCTTTGATTCTGTCAATCTTATTGAAAGATGTGGGAACAACCCCACCCCAGGGGACCGTTTAATATAAATAAACTTTTCCGGAAGTGGGCCATAGGGAAAGACATTGCAGAAATTCAAACAGAAAAGGTTTCCTTTGTCTCTAAGGATTGGACATCTCACAAAAGCAAAAAGTAAACCAAACAGTGAAAAAAACCCAAACAAACCAACCAAAAAATGGGTGGTGGTGGTACCATTTGATCTGGAAAATGTTGTAGAATTACTTCTTTCCCTACCAATGTTGTTAGTCTAAATGATACCTCCACTGAAGCACATGCTTTTGCATTTGTCGTGAAATTGGAAATGGGGACTTTGGAGCAGAGCCCTGGATTTTATTAGTCTGGATTTTCTTACCAAATAACTTGGTCAGATTGTAAGGACCTGTTTTCACTTGCTAGAATAAAAGCTTGTCTTTGTCTGATCTTTATATAATACACTTGCTAATTTTGCCATTCATCAAAATATTTTGACTAGTTATCATAAATACACTGTGCATACATGGGGATCTAGGTTTATATGTCACTTTTCTCATTATACACCTGCATACTAAACAAATGAGGACTTGGGTTTTGTCATATCAAATCCCTTTCACAGTTGTTTTATTCCAGTGCTGCAGATGTGCTTAAAGATAGTTTAATAATACTAATTTTTATCTGTCTTGGAAATAATTTCAGTGTTACAGAATGGCTCATTATAAGAAATGGATGTAAAAAGTAGAAGTTAAGAACTATAAGAAAGGACCAGTTTTGTATTGGCCTGTCATGCAGTTCCTATCAGGGACTTACAGCACTGGTGAACAAACAGGATATAGTATGCAATATATTTATTAACTACTTGTCCTGGTTTCAGCTGGGAAAGAGTTAATTTTCTTACTGATAGCTAGTAAACTAAATTGTTTTGGTTTTTTTTTTCTGATTTTTAGTGGTCCTCTCTTCAGCCTTTATGCTTCTGCTGTGATACCTATCAGATATTTGTAAAAATATACATATTTTTAAAATTATTATTATTTTTCTAACCAAGTAGACCAAAAACAACCCTAGGAGCTCAAGATGCTGTGTAAGTAGGAATCCGTACTTGTTTCCATACATAGCATCAACTGCAGGGAATATGTGTACACTTATGCCACATGTTTTTCCATTGCCTGTCCCAAACTCCTGAGTTGAGGTGACCTCTGAAGTGCCTGCTACAGTGAGTGATGGAGTTATTGAGATCCAGCGACACCATGACCCTGACCCTCCTGTGGCCTTGGTTTCACTCATCCATCTTCCTAACCCCACAGGCTGTGATGTGCTGTGCAGAGGCAGGATTAAACAAGTGTGAATAAACAAGTTCAAAGCTTTCTGTCATGGCTGCCAACACAGAACATCAAGAAAATGAGGCATTAATAACCTAATGCTAGGAAGGCATGTTGTTCTGCTGTAGGAACACCTGGGGAATGAATGTACCACTTCCTATGCAATCGGGTTTTTTCATGCCAGGAAAAGTTTGCTTAATACTTCTGCAAAGGGTGCAAGGTTTGGCCTGCCATTCTTCTTAGTCATGAAACTGGCAGCAGTCAGACCAGAGGTAGAATAGATCACCCAGAAAGGTGCTAAAAACCATGCTATGAAAGCATGTAAACAGAACGTTTTTGCTACATTATGATTTCAGGTTGAAACTGTCTCTGAGAGTATAATGGTGAGATAAGACACACGTTTCTGGCTGTGACAGTGGTTTAGGTAGTGTCTGTCTTCTCTTTGTCAAGACACTTTACCCTGTGGCGCTTTCTAATCAGTTGACTAGTAGGTGATTAAATGGATTCATTTAGTTCAATGGGTCAGAGATGTTGTGGTGGGTAGAAAATTACTGATGGATTATCAGTTTCATCACCTCTGACATCCAGCCTTAGGATAGTTCATCATCTGAGAATTCATAACACATTTGCCTGAGTGATAACATGCTCGGCTACCTGTGTGATCATGGATCTAGGTACAGGGAATGTTGTGTCCAGGATTGATAGGACAGATGTGACAGAAATTAGAAGGGTATCATCTTTTTTGGTGATAAAAACACTCATTAGTACCAACTACGAAAGAGTATGTTAGGGTCGGTAGCAAGCTTATTAAGTTACAAAGCTGTAATTCACTGATATTTGTCTTTTCCTAGAGTCTTTCAAGAAATAAGTGCTTTTCATAATTGGAGGAGCTTTGACTTTAGAGTAACTGGACACTTATGAGGCAGAAAATAGTAATGATTTTTGAAGTCTAAAACGTCTAGCAAATTCATACTGAAACAGGTATTTTTTTAGAGACCATTTAATTTCATTCCTATTGCACAATAAATATTATTATTCACTGATAGCGTATTGAAGGTTAAGGTTTTTTTTTTCTGGAGTTCAATCCTGAAATTACTTCGAACAACCCTAGCTGCAGATGGCACACTTCTATACTTCTAGGTTACAAAAATTGGAGACTTCTTATATAGAAATCTGTGACGAAACAAAAGAGTGCCTGAAAGATCTAGTGAATTAAGAGGAAGGACCATTTTGGAGACCTGCGCATTGTCAAAGTTAGCAAAGTTACAATGGCTGTTGTGCTGGGGAAGTTGTTCCTCCAAAAATTGCTCTAATATTTGAGATCCATCTCTTCAGTGGTTTCTGTTGTTGTTGTTCTTGTAATTTTTATTTATATCTTATTAAACTGAAGAGTTTTCCACTCTTCCTCTTGTGGGACTATTACTCTGCTAGTTTGTCTACTTGATCACGGAACAGAAGATCCCTCAAATATCTCGTGACTTCAGAGGGGTTCAGGGAGCCCTCATGCCTTCACTATTCTGATCTTTAGAATAGAAATTGCTGGTTTTTTCTACTTATTTATCCATGCTTCCATGTAGCATTATCTATCTCCATAGCATCTTCCCACTATTTTTCTACAAGTCCTTTTCAAGTGTGGGTCACAGGGTCTTAGACAACTTCAAACTAGCTTTATGTTTATGTATTCAATAACCAGATAACCAACAGTTCTTTTATCAGTTACTACTTCTCTTCCACAGAAAAAAATTGCTACAGTGTGGGAATGGCCAAACTACTGCACTTTTGCCTGTGATTTTACTGAATAATTTTTCTGTTTCTCATTTGAGTTATGCACTTTTTTTACTAGGTGTGCTCTCTGTTGTGTACAAGTAGTAAGAGAGGAGGAAGATGAAGGGAGAAAGAATGGGAAATGACTGGAACAAAACAGAAAGGGCAAAGATTTATTAAGAAAAATACTTTTTCTTCTTCAGCAGTTAAGGCCTTATTGTTAAGACTTTTTTTTTTTTTTTTTCTCCTGGCTTTACTGGAGCATCATATAGTTATTTTTGTTATTTCAGAGAGAGAGAAAACTGAAGCTATTTCCTCTTGGCATATCCTTATTTTCAGTAAATACTCAAAATATAAAACAAGCTTAGAGGCCCTTGATAAAAGACAGATACCCTCCTCAGTGAAATAACGTAATGTGTGGAGCTATACTGAAAGATAGCAGCTACAGAACATCTGCTGTATTCTTCTTGTTCGTTATGTATCATAGGTCAGTGGAGAGACACTTGCAGTGTAGTTGCATTTGTTTACCTTAATTTAAGGATGCTGCTATCCTGTAACTTTGAGTTTACTAGCTTTCCCTGATAATGTATGCATCTTGAACATTAAGTGTCATTTTATAGTGTTTGAATAGTTATCCATTCCTTTTAGGCGTATTTTGTATTCTTGGTAATGAAAGGATAAGAGGTATTGGTTTTTTAGAATGTGTTGTGATGTGCAGTGATCTTCTATAGTGGAAGTGGACATCAGCTTTGGCTAAAGTTACTGCTGCTGAAGTGGAACCCAGTGATAGAGTAGGTACTTAACAGCTGCACAAAGGGGTATAATATGAATGCCCTATCCTATTGTCGCTATCTCAAGTATGGCATTTTCTTTGGGGAAACACTTGAAAATAGTATATTCAACATGCCATACGTGCAGAGAAATGTCATTAGAACAGCTGAAAAGTTTATATTGCACCTGAAGTCCAGTTATTTATAGATTGGTGAGTTGTTGGTGCTGCTATCCTAGAGTCTTTATTTTCACAAAGTTGTGTGTACCTACAAAGAATAATCTTGGTGTCAGAAAGTGACATACAAAGCCCAGTCTTCCCAGCAGATGCTTGATTTAAAGCAGGTGAAGAGGCGACTTCAATCTTATTTCATTAAGAACTTTATTAAAGGAAACAAAAACATTATTTATAAATAACAGAAATAGCACCAGCTTCTTAGCCCAAGTATCAGATATCTATTGTGTACTGGAAAAGAAGTATGAAGGTAATAGTGGCCATGATTGCTCCAGAAACAAGTAAAACCAATATCAATTCCAAATGGCTGTATATTCAGGAAAATTAGGGAAAAAAATGCCCAAAGAACAAGTGTCAAACATACCTTTTTTTTTTTTTTAATGGAACTCCTGTGTCACTAGAACAAGAGGAAACAGCCTCAAGTTGTGCCAGGGGAGGTTTAGATTGGATATGAAGAAAAATTTCTTCCCCAAAAGGGTTGTCAAGCCCTGGAACAGGCTGCCCAGGGAAGTGGTAGAGTCACCATCCCTGGACATATTTCAAAGGCATGTAGATGTGGTGCTTAGGGACATGGTTTAGTGGTGACCTGGCAGTGCTGGGTTAACCACTGGAATTGATGATCTTAAAGATGTCTTCCAACCAGAACAATTCTATGATTCTATTTTTACTATGTTGTGAATGACTTGGGAAGCAAATTTATCTAATACTCTTCTGGGATGTTGACCTCAAAGATGCAATTGAGAGTAATGATGTATGTAGTAGTGAAGTGAAATCTAACATTAGTGAAGAAATTTCAAGTTTATTTACTGTCATTATTCTTCATTTTGCAAAGTGTTCCAGACAACACAGCCAGAATGGTGTTTCATTGTGCGTGGCTATGAGCAAATATGACTTTTAATCTATAACCCACTGGGCTTCATAAAAGATGATTAGAGGGAGTTTTTAGAGAAGCATTACTTTCATCATTTAAAGTGTAATAAAGCTAATATGTTGGCTTTGTACCAGCTATTAGCAAATATCTTTATAGAAGCAAAATTGTTTGTTTTACTTCTGTAGTGGGCTAATAGTCATGCTTAAGGTTAAAGGAGTTGTAAACCTTAACTCTCACAGTCCTTAATCTAGGCTTTATTTCTGAGAGGCTTAGGAATATATATCTTTTATTTTGTCTTTCAAATATCTAATTCCTATCCTTCTTTTAAATCATAAGCAACCACAGGATCCATTTAATATAGCGGTTCCATAGAGACATATTTTAATTCCAAATAGTTTACAAGTATGACATTTGAAACCTTTAATGTCATATGCAGCCAAAGGGGAAAGATGATTTGAGAGGAGGTAAAATGATTGATTTTTCTTTTTTTCCAGAGGATTAAACTGCAGTTTTATTACTAGTACTGAAATAAAAGTCAGACCTGAACTTTAAAGTCAGTGGTTGTATCGGTTAACCAATGAATGGATCTTGTTCAATCTCTTTTCTTTCATGGGTTCAAAATGTCTCTATGAAATAAAGCTGAAATAAGAGCAGACTGCAGAAAAAATGTCTTCATTTTATTCAGATTATAATATCCGTTATATAAAGTATTTGCTAGTACAGAGTTTGATTTCCTCCTTTCAGCTAATATTCCTTCCAGGTTTTGGTTATAATGGATGAGAAAGTGCTGTGGTTTCAGTTCTTTCTTCTGCTACAGACTTGTAGGTATTACCATCCCCCATCTTACAAATTGTTAGACAATACTTCCTTTTCTCAACAAAGTTTGTGAGGTTAAGTATATTGCTGATGTGAGATGCTAAAATACTGCCAGTACACTAGGTACCTGTGGGACATTCTGCTCCTGTTGATATAAGAGCACTGTTTACCCATTGGATATGATCAGTGCTGAACCATGTGTTCAGCTTTGTACAGAAATTGTTCTTTTATCCCAGAGACTTCACGTGCACATGGCTGCTTATTTTCTCAGGTGTCTGCAAAGGTGCCTTAGTTTCAAGTGCCTGCTTGATTTTTCTTTTGAGGACTGTTTTGAATATATTGAGAGGGGAAAAATGATAAGGTGGCATTAATCTAAAGAGGATTATCCCAAAGGGTGGAAGAATATGTACAGTACTTGGAATGACTTTTAACCCAAGTTTGACTTTTGACTTGCCTTTGAGCTGATAATATCCTTTTGAGATCTCTGACTTATAATCAACCTCATTAATTCTTGTGACTTCTCTTGTTTCTTTTTATTGACACATAGGATGTATTATTTTAGAAAATGAATTCCAGTTCTTTGTCACAATTCCCTGTTGCGAAAATGAAGTAAGGTTAAACTACACATACACTTATAATATGACAATAGTTCTGCTCTTTCACTGGGGGAAGCATGCAGGAATTATCAAGTTAGACCCTAGAATTTGCATCAATTGTTGTGATGTCAAAGCTGCCATATTAATATTCTTAGTTTTCCATTTCAGTGGTTAAGTATAATACAGATCAATCTAATGAGGTTTTAGGTACACCAGGTACTTCTTGCCTTTACAGCTGTATGGTCTTGAGTTAAAAATAAGCTTTTAAAAACATATAGTCATAACTGATTAAAAACTTGTAGTTGTACATAAAAGAGGAATTTAATAAGGAAGGAGATTCAGTACGTAATTTTTGTCTGATTTTTCTTAAAACAGAATACCGTATCTTTGTATAGAGAAACTGTGTTTAAATCTTTATCGATTTATAGAGTCTGTTTTGACCAAGTTTTTAGGCCCATCTAAGGCCATCAAAGAAGGAAAACTATTGTTAAAAAAGAAAAATATATTTAACGGTTATGGAGCTGCAAAAACAAAGCCTTCTCAAATTTATGCCAGGAGTGTGACTATTTTTTATATTATAATCTAACCCAAGGCTTTGTTCAGTATACTGTGTTTTACTAATATTACAAGCATTAAAGTATATTAACTAAAAATAAAAAAAGCATTGTGAACTCATCCTGATAGCACAATGATCTGGTGAAATAATGTCACAAACCATGTCTGATTGATTTAAAGTTGAATATGAGTGGCCTGCATTTGCTTTTTTCCTAACTCTTCTCTACCTTACTGCTCCTCAGGGTAGTATAAGCCCACGTTGCTTGCATTCTGTATATGCAGGATAGACAAATGTGGGCACTTTTGTGGTGGTCGTTGCCAGCCAGAAGCCACAGGAAATTGTGTGCTCTGAAATGGTGGGCTTTTTAAAAAATAATTAAATCTGAAGAGGAATTGGCAACAATCACTTCCTGTCTCCTAAACTATACTATGTGCAGTTTGATGGATAAACTGGCCCATCTTTCTAACTTACTAGGTTTTTAGAATTTTAATCACTCTATTTCCTTATGAGTCCCTGTGGAGATGTTTTTCAACAGAAGAAATTGCAGTTTTTAGACAATACGTGAGTATTGATTGTATTTTTTATTCCTGTTTTCTTTAGAGATTCAATGGGGTTCTATTGTAGATGGCAGTTATTTTGCTGCTACATATTTTCATTAGGGAAAAAGATACTATTGGTTTATTTTCAGCTATTTAACATTTTAAAAGACTCTTTCCTAAACTTTATTTCAGTATGAGGCAGCTGTGTAAAGATGAACCAGAAGATGTTACTTTGGCTCCTTATACCATGTATGTTTAAAAAATAATACAGGGTGATTTCTAATGATCAATACTTCTTTACGTAGCATCTTTGAAAGAACTAGCCTAGGAATCTTGGACTATAACAAATTTACTTTTGTGTGATGGTCACCAGTTGGTGAAACTGTGTCATAGTACAATTATCCAAAGAAATAATGTAGTAATAAACTAGTTCCTTTCTATAATAATTTACTTGGGTTTCTTTCTTCTTTTTTTGAGCAAAACTTTCTGTGTTTGTAAGGAAGAAATTAAGGCTAAACTGATGACTCCATAGCTTTCTAGCAAGTAGACTAATGATTTGCTTTTTTCTATAGCATGCAAGTATGAGCTGAAGTACTTTGTTAGACCAAGCAAAGCCTGGTCTAACTGTACGTGCACTTTTCACCTGTTACGCACCTTTCACCTACCTCTCTAAGTAAAAAACAGTAGTGAACTATCTGTTACTTGTGTCTGCATTTATATTGACACACACAGAACCAGTGAATGTGATGTATGAAACTACACTTGTTAAGATCACTGAATATCAGTGATACTTATCCCCTGTGTTGAGATTTCATCTTTGGCATGCATTTCAGCAGCTCTAAAGCAAAACCAACAAAAAGAGATGTAAACCCCTTGAAAACTTACCCAATGGAAAATTACTCTTTTATGAAGCCTTATCAGGGCCGTAAAAGTAGCAATATGACTGACTCTTGTGTGTCATGAAGAAACTTGTCACATTTAGCCAAGTGGCATACCATCATTCACCCTCAGAACAGCAAACAAAGTATTGCTTTAAAAATGTGGCTATAGTCTTTAAAGAAGAGAAATTCTAGAGACCACCATGAAGTTGAGTAAGGCTTCCTATTATGTATGCAGTTTCCAGCCATTGTACACATTTGACCCCCAAATGACAAAATAAATGAAAGCTGCTCTTCAAAGTAATGCAATCAGTTCAAAAATATTGTGCTAATGAAGTTATAAATTCTAATTGAAAGATTTATGGCAATCCATTTAGTTGTTACTAGGTTATTTGTGACAGACAGATGCAGAGTAACCTGATTAGAGTCAGCATTGTGATGACTTGTAACTGCAGAGGGGAATAAAGCTTTAAACCATTGTCATAGCCCATTCTCTGAAATGCATTTGGAAGCTGATTTAAAAGAAAATATATTGCCACTAAGTGTAGGTTTGCATCTGCCTCAGATAGGTTGGCCCAAAGAAAGTGCTAAAATGACTGGCAGGTCTTTCTTTACCTACATTTTAATTTGTAACTAAATTTTAGAGATGGATGTCGAAGACATTCTGTTGAAACACTCTTCAGTATAAAATGACTTTATTTTTCATTCATTTTATATTTAATATCTCCTTTTAGGAAGAATAGTCTTAATTGAATTAATAACCAAAATTCTATTAAGGAGTTTATTCTTCTGGATTTGATGCATAAACTTTATGAAAATATGCTACCTATATGGACATACCCTTGAAAAAATGTAAAAGCAGTGTTTTTATTCACATATAGATGTATAATTTTAATTGGAGGAGCTTAGCTTTATTGGGACCAAATAATAGTTTCACATATGTTACAAAGAGAAGGAAGTTGGTAGTTGTCAGGTACACGTTCCCTAAAACCGGCATTGCTTTCATGTTTTCTTTAAGATACAAATTCTTGTGGAGACATCTTTTAAATCATTCTACAATTGAGAATTAATTGTTTGGTATTGGATTTGTTTGACCCATTTGTCATAAACAGGATTAATTGGTGAAAGGATAGTTTTGTATAATCAGTAATAAAATATATCAAGTTTTTGAATAATGCTGTGATAATGTGCATTGCAAAGCTGTTCCTAGTCCTAACTTTGCTGCACTTGAATGCTTTGGCACAATAAAGCAATGAAATGATCCAGGTTCAGGCTTATTGGCAAGTGCTGGTCTTAGCCTTTCATGATTAATACAGGTTTTTACCTGTAATATGTCAAATTATATTTGATTCAAAGTTATAATCAAATACATGTAGTAGTTACAGCTGTCAAAGGGGACTATTTTGACAGAATTGCTTTTTTGTTGAGAGTTAAATGACTCTTATGGCTCTAATCTTATAGAATAGTCTTTACTTTCTGGCATTCATTTAATAAACTTTCTCCAATGCTATAGGAGGAAATGCTAATTTACCAGAACATCTGGAAACAGAGGTTGAACTGTAAATCTGATCAATGAATGGATTATTAAATTCTGTGTTTATGTAGAGTAGGGAGAATTCTTTGCCAAGTTGCAATACTGATTGATTTCCTATTAGTATTGACTAGTATAAGTGTATTAAAATAGTAAGAAATACCAAACAGGAAGAATTGTAAAGTGTATGTCTGTATTGATATATTTTTGTAAATACATGTTCATTTGTGCTACATATGCATTATATTCCAGATCATTAGTGTAATCTTGTCTACTCTTTTTTTTTCCAAGATAAGACTACTTTCAGTTGTCTATCACCTTACCAATTTGTGATTGCTTCATTTTAAGAGACCGTGCTTGCCTTTGGAATGACTTCTTGTAAGTGCTGTGATGGTGAAAGCAAAGGAAAAAAACAGGGTAGAAACTTCACCCCTTTCTAAACATCTGTTTATTATGAATCAAGATCTTCTGAATGCCTCCTGCGAATGTCCTTCCTAAACTCTGGAAGGATTTTGGAACAGGTTACAGCAGGACTCCTCAAACTTTTTAAACAGGGGGCCGATTCACTGTCCCTCAGTCGGGGACCGGATTATAGTTTGGAAAAAAATGACGGGGGAGTCGCCCACCTTGCTGATGCCGCCGCCCCCCTCCCTAGCCCGGCCGCACAGTCCGGAAAGGGTGGCCAGAAGGGACTGAAGGAACTTTGACGCACCTGGCCTCTGGCTGGGGCGTGGATTAAGTGGCAGGAAGTCATCTGCGGCTGCTTGGGTTCTCCCCAGTGGGGAGGGCAGGGCAGGGAGTTCTGTAAATACCCCCGGGCCGCTTTGAGGACCCTGATGGGCCATATCTGGCCCGTGGGCCATAGTTTGAGGACCCCTGGGTTACAGTGTCTAGATACTTAGGACCAGGGACCTATACATCAGAAACTTCCCTTTCACCTTGCCATCAAAATCAACTGAAAAAATCACTGTTTACAGATGTGATTTACCAGATTCTGAGATCCTAAGCAGTTAGGTACCCTGAAGATTTCATCAGTGTTAAATGTGTTCAGGCCCGGGTGAACAAGATAATCCCAGCAATTCTGTATCTTGTTTCTTCTGGTGTTGATTTGGAGCTCTGGGGCCTGGAATGGTTGAGTAATTCCCAAAGTGATGGATTAGCATGCAGAGAGCAGTTGAGGTGGTCAAAGTTGCATGATAAATGTAATTCATCACATCAATATTATTGCTGTGTTTCGGGGGTTTTTAGGGGACTAGCACAAGAACATTTTGGAAAGTGGCAGAACTTCTATTTTTAGTCTGGAAGCCCTTATTTTTAAATATTTCTTTAATCATTAATAGCAAAATCTTTGTGATTAAAGATATCAGTACAACTTTGTGTAAAATATTAGAACTGATTTTCTACTGTCTGTGAGCACTAATGTTAGCCACAAACTATTGTGGTTTGGGAGCAAAAGAAGATCCAGAGCTTGTAATCTCTTTTCAGTTAACTTTTATTCAGCTTAAATATGATCTTTGCACAAAAATTGGAACTCCAAATAGACTGTATTAGGAACTGCAATAATGACTCTTCAAAATTCTTTGGTCTTAGCATGTTAAGAAGGCTGTTGAAATAGTTTTAGATTAATGAACAAGGTTATTAGCTGATGTTCATGGACTCTATATCATTTACTTCACATTTTGCCTGTATGCATGCATCTCGGATGGCCTGGCCTACTGTTGCTAATAAAAGATACGGTGCAACTTCGCTGTATCTGTAGCAGTCAAGGTGATCCTGGAAGATTCTGTAGACATCTTCCACTAATTCCAGTAATTCTTGTTTTGAAAGGTCAAATCAAGCATCTTTTCTATGCATATTTTTCCGCAGTTTAAGAACACAAAAACCTTGGTCCCAGGCTCCCTATTAGAGTTGGTTAAATCTAATTCTGAATCTAATACTTAAAAGCCAGAGGTATACTCTAAATAGAGGATAACCATGTGCTATTTTAACTGGTAAGAGAAACTCTCTTTTGCCAGCTCTCATCTTTTTTCTACTTCCTTGCTTCCTCATCTCTTAAGTAATGTTTGTAAAGACTCATGTTTGATAAGGCTTATTCTAAAATCTGGAAAACAGCTCTTAAATGAAGAAAGATTTGTTGCAAACTGGATTTTGGGTCAGTTGTAATTTGTGTCACAATCTAAGTCATTCCTTGTCAATCCACGAAGTGGCTGAGGTACTGCTGAGCTGAACATGGTTATTCTGGAAAGTCTCAAGTGTTTGTCTCAGGTACTTGCCATTGTTGTGCTGTTTCAGTCAAGAATCGGAAATGCTGCAATGGGCATATTGTATTTGTTCACATCCATGTCTGTCAGCACTTCAGGAACCTTTTCAGTACCCTTTTTCTTACTGCTCTCCCCAATCAAAGCATGACTTGCTTACTAAGATTCTCATAAGATAGTCATTTAATAGCAATTATGAGGCAGAATACAAAAGGAAAAATAGTTCAAGAGCTCATTGCTAATTTCTCTCCCTGAGTAATCAAATCAGTACAGCTCTCCAGGCAGGACTTATAACCCTTAATAAGTCACACTATTCGATTAAGAGGAATTGATTTTCTTCTACTGTGGATCATAGTGATTATGACAAATATGGTATCTGCTGCTCACTTCCCTATCTTCCCTGCTAGTGTCCATTTGTTTGCAGGGTCGGCAGGTAAACAAGCCAGAGAGATGACGCAGTGTCATTAACTGCAGTTTGTGTCAGCACTCTGACAGCTATGGAATTGAGTGGTTCCATAGATCAGAGCAGAAGCCAGTCGTGAGGGTCTTGCGCAGCAATTACGTACTTCTCACAACTCTGCTGACAGCACTAAATGCAGGAGATGATCGACAGTAATCTGGAGAGCAACTTGCAATTGGTGGTGGTGTGGTGGCAGCATACGGGCCACAGTTTAGAGGTTAGCCAACACTGAAGCAGATGGGAGAAGGCGAAAGGAGAGCTGTCAAGCTGCCATGTTTCAAAAGTAAAGCAGTGTTGACCTTCTCTTGAATCAGAGATTACCAGTGGAAATATTTCTTGACAAAGCTACCTATTTGTTTGCTTTTCCTAAGCTTATTGGCAGTAGAAATTTTAATTGACTTGAATGAATTTATTTTTTGAGGACACAGGGCAGGGGCGGAGAGGGCAATTAGGTAACTGTCAGTGCTGTTCAAGATAGTTTTGGGAATGGTCACTTAAAGGCACATAAGTGTTTGTTTATGCATGTTTAACTCTTTGGGTTATCATAAGCACAGTTAAACAGCAAAAGAAGATATTATATCTGGGAGTTTTTCTTTCCCTGTCATGGTAATAGCAGCCTGGTCAGCTTTTCTTCTGGATGGCCTCAAGCCAGGTACACGTGAACTTTGGGAAGAAGTGAGCCAGTCACATGGTTCAGCTCATTCCTGTTTATTTTTAACTGATAAAATTGCAGTAAAAATTAAGTAATTTTTTTTTTAAAGTAAAAATTAGCAGACAATTTTTTTTTTTTCTTCATAAATATTGTGTAACACATATGTGGGCTCCTACTTAAGATGCTTTATTTTCAAAACTAATTAGCTTCTTGCCAAGCAAGGGAATCTAAATGACCATTTCACTATTGAGTTATATACACTGAGTAAATTAAGACAAAGTTTTCAAAATCAATACGATCATGTAGTTTGACATCCTTCATAAAGCAATTCACAACTTCTGTAGTAGGATCAATAATTTGTGGCTGGAAAGATAGATGCTCTTATTTTAGGGCCTGAATTTGTTCCATGTTATCCTGAATAAATATCGAATCTAAGTGTAGTGTTAAAAAGATTTGAAGTGAGGCAAATCACATTATCTCTAAGCTGTTTTAATGAAGCGTAAAAGAAATGACAGCGTATATTAAAAACAGTCTTTGAGAAATTGGCTGTATTTAAGTCCACTTTTTTATTACTGTTTTATCTTCTTTTAGGCGACTTCTGATAAAACTTTTGCTAACTCTATAACTACATATTTTGACCATGAAACGTTAAATTTAAGATAACGTCGTCGAGCGTTGCCATTGTGGTGAGCAGATGACATATAGCTGATAATGGCTAGATTAAGGAATGCACATGAGTGATTCATTACCTACCGACCACGAACAATTGATGAGCGACAGCGCTGTAGAAATTACTGCGCCTGCTGCCGTCCCTGAAGGAATGCCCTCTGATTATAGCTCCAAAGATATTCGTGTATTGCGCGGCTCTTCTGAGGAACGGCTTATATCACAGCCGGGTTTCAGAGCAC